>CAKAOI010046698.1:0-14609 GCA_916701655.1 Sebastiscus albofasciatus | reverse complement strand
TTACACATGTACACAGCCACAATATGAGCACACACACATCTCTGTCTCCGTGTTTAGCTGTCTCCTCTCACGTCCCCCGTCTCCGCTGACAGTCCCTCCGCTATACGAGTGTATCAGATGCCTCCTTCCCTCGGGGCGCCATGATGCCTTGATTCCAGCTACAGCCGCTGATTTGATATCGGACATAATCCAGACAGCGCCTGCCAACCTCGCCACCTCATCAGCCCTGTCACTCAACGTTGTCAACACACACACACACACACACACACACACACACACACACACACACACACAGGCACACAGGCACACACACACACACGCACACACACACACACACCCTCTTGGAGGTCAGCCCTCCCTCATTCCTTTAGAGGACCTTTTCTCCGGTTGTGCCTGCCTTCTCAAGCATGAGTGGAGAGACTCAATAACGGCTGTGACCCCTCCGTCACCCCTCCTCCCCAACAAGAGAAAGAGAAAACATCATCTCCTATCTCTTCACGCTGTAGCCATCTTCATCGCACATTCCTGCGTCCTTCCCCCGAGTGTGTTGTCTACATGTTGGACCCGGTTCCCTCCAGACTCCCATGAGGCCCTCCCCCCCATTAAAGAGATTGGTGGGGCTGAGCTATTGAGGTGAATTAGACATGGTCAATGTAGCCTTGGCTGGACCGAACCCCCCCGAGGGCGGGCTGGGAGAGGCTGAATAGGATGGGAATATGGTGGCAATATGCATCCGTGGAGTGGCTGTCGGCGTTCATCACCGTGTTGAAAGGCTGGTTTGATTTAATAGTTTGATTAAACAGAGACACGTGGAAACGAAGGAAGCTGTTTAAAATAACTATCTCGGCCGATACCGATGTTTTTGCTGTTATTTATTCCTCTTGCTCCGGGAAACAAAGACCTCTTCACTACGCTGTCTTTGAATGAGCGCAAATTCAGTCACATACATGTGAAACAACCTTTAATATAACCTTCTTTCACAATAAATAACTGCTTCAAAAGCCTTTTCAGCTGCTAAACTACTACCTGCTCAACGACAAGAAGGTTTCAGTACAGTACAACAGACGTATTCGTTTTGTGAAACATAAACTAAAGGTGAAAGTAAAAGCGACAGACTTTACTTGGGTGGGCTGCAGGTATATTGATAAAGCCCCGGTATATTTGTTGATCCATTCATAGCATTTCTTAGTATATTTATTTATTTGTCTGCGAGAACAACGCCTTTCATGATCGATCAGCTAATGGACTAGTAGCGTCAGAATGCTTGGGGGACGGGGTCTAACGGGCTCCTAGTGACACATATCGCACACAGAAGGTTCGTTCATCCAGACTGCAGTGACTGGTTTTAATAAAACTTGTACGTCGTTGTTTTACTGAAACACAACAACGTTCTTATCGCTGATCTTTCTCAGAGACGGTGTAATACTCCCACGTCCGACTTTTACTTTCACTTTCATTTGTAAAGATACCAAACGTGGCGGCGCCCGCCGTCAGAGTCGTGTCCAGCCAGTGTCTTCTTCTCTGAATCAGCAGCTGGAGACCGACCGCAAATAACCAACACACAGATTTGGTTACTACTTAGTTATCTTTAGGTAAAGACGCAGTTTGGGTTAAAATAACACCGGAAATGGCGTAACTTAAGTACGGAAGTTCTGTGACAAAAAGTACTTAGTTAGCTTTAGGAAATGGTCGCTGTTAACCGTTTCTTACCTCTGAGAATTGATCAAAATGATCAATAATCCTCCAGAATAGCACATTAAGTCACCAAGACCTTGAGGAACACCAGAGAAAAAGCCATGCTGTGATTTGGGATCAAAAACTTTTGACATTTTGGAGATTAGAGAACCAACAAGACATTTAGCTGGTGCAAAACTGATGCAACACAACAGATGAACATCGGCCAGAGCCGTTGGAGAATGTGGTCTTAATTGCCGATAGGTAGATATCAGTCAACGAGGAGAATATGGTTCGATAGATGGGAGCATCCCGACTGTAAACACACACTTTACTGTTTCTTCAACTGAAACGATAGTGAGATGAAGTGACAAGTGTGAAATGAGCTCTGCAGCGTTTTGTTGTGTTTTAAAGCAGCTTGATCTACACTCTGCGGCGTCGCTCTCGTGTTTAGCTCCTTGAAGAAACAGGTGTTATTTCCTTCTGCTGTAATTCATTTCCGTGTGTGTGTGAGTGAATTCCTGCGAGCCTTTTGGATGAGGAGGTATTGGTATTCCTGTTGCCATACAGTCTAATGACGAGCGTTGGAGGGATCGCAGCCGCCTGTGTACCAACACATCATTCATGCACTTAAAGCTCTGGAGGGGCTTAACTTGAAATCCTGCTAAAAGATGCTTAACAATGATGTCTAATCACTTCTAACGAATCAAAGAGAAAAGGGTCGTCCTCCGGGAGCGTCGCTGTAGAAATCACCAATTAAACTTCCTCTCCTCTCTCCGTGATGACAGACTTTATAAAAACAACAAACATTATTTCCCCCCCCGCCGGCCACGTACACTTCCTTCCTTTCCCTCCTCCAAAATAGCATAAAATAGGCAGCTCTTTTTTTTTATACCACTGCTTCCCAATGGGCCAGAAGCAATTTAATCAGTGTCGTAATAGATTGTGATGAGATCGGGCTCAGGGAGTTAGCTTTGAGCTGTAATTAGAGGAACTCCCCTCGCCGGGCCGGGTTGAAATGAAGAAGCAAACGGCCGGCACCAGAAGGTGCAGCAGCGGACTCTGGAAACTCGTGGTCCATAACTGTCTCTGGAGTGATGGAAGAAAGAAATGAGGGAGCAGTGGAGTGCAAACCAAATAAGGAGTGATAAGAGGAGGAGGAGGAGGAGGAGAGGGATGAGATGAGATTGGGGAGAGGGTTTTACAACTAGTACTAGGATGGACATACCTGCCGAGAGGCCCCGCTGCCCGGAGGACTCTCTCTCTACCTGAGTCCTGTCTTCAGCTGGAGGCTAACGGTAGCATCCAGAGCCTCCTTCCATCTTCTGACTCCACAGTTTCAGCTAAATGAACGAGGGAAGAGGGAGAAGAGGTTATTAAGTCAGTCAGAGTCGGAGGTGCTGAGAGAAAGTCGTCTATATAATGACGTCGAACTAAATGCTGCACCACATTCGTGCTTTTTTTTCACTTTAATTTGGATGGCCAGGATCATTTATGATTAATTAGAGGTCTGGGAAAACATCCATAAAGCATAGAATCACGATATTTTGCGAGGCAATAATGTATTGATATACAGACTGTCAAAGTTAAAGCGATGATTAATGCAAATTCATTTTAACGCCACTAATTTCTTTAATGCAGCTTGCAATTTTTAGGTTGTAGCAGCTCAATTTTAAAGTTAGACTGAAGATCCTGGTATCATAGTAAACTATAAAACCTGATGAATCCATCGGTACCAACCAGGTCAGACTAGCTGGTCATGAAGGAGGTTAAATAACGCTCCAAACTTACACTACATGTTGGAGAGGACAAACTGTCATGTCCATGTTCAAAGGGGTCCCTTGACCTCTGACCTCCAGATCAGTGAATGTGAATGGGTTCTCTGGGTACCCACGAGTCTCCCCTTTACAGACATGCCCACTTTATGATCATCACATGCAGTTTGGGGCAAGTCATAGTCAAGTCAGCACACTGACACACTGACAGCTGTTGTTGCCTGTTGGGCTGCAGTTTGCCATGTTCTGATTGGAGCATATTGTTTTATGCTAAATGCAGTACCTGTGAGGGTTTCTGGATCAATATCTGTCATTGATTTGTGTTGATAATTGATTTACAATAATAAATATATATATATATTTTGCATAAAGCAGCAGATTATATTTTTAATACCCATTGCAGTTAAACAACAGGTCTGAAACCCTCCTTTAGATTTCTCTTCATGACTCCTTCCAGCTCTCTCTCCCCTCCGAGCTGGCAGGTGAGTTAGTTGACTCACTGTACTGTAGCTAAATGTCATCTATACCTAATTTTAACGCACATCGCTCACATTTGCATACTTGAATCGTGTCTTTTGTCCCGGGCACTTCACTTCCTCATACTGTGTTGCATCAGCCGGCAGTCCGCCATCCGACCCCCCTCCTTACCCCCCGGGAGACCGTTGAGTGTGTGCCGAAATACACTCAACCCGGTTCCCGCTGCTTGACTACCAAGTTGCCGCTCTGTTGCCATAGATACGCGGCGTCGGCTTTGGCATTGGCAGGGACTTATGAGCGCCTGAGCTCAGGAAAGGTTGAGATGTACCGGCTGCAATCTGGATAAAGAGTGGAAATGATTTTTTAAAAGGAGAGCTTACCTTGTTTATCTCGGTTGAGCCTTCCACAATTATCGTAACGCCGAGGAGCTGTAGTCGTTTTATTGTGAGCCGCCGGGAGGAAGAAAAAAAGTCAGTTGTTTTACTGCTTTAGGTTGTTTACAACGAGCCGGAGCATCCTGGTGAGATATCCATGCACCTTTACAGGAAATACACCGCCTCTAGGATTTAAACAATCAGCTCAACATGTGTGTCTACTGTAAGAAGAGTACATTTACTCAGATAATGGACTTCATCACAGTTTTCATGTACTTTCCAGTATGTAATTCAGTATTTACACTTTATTACCAGACTTTTACTCCACAGGATGTCAGAGGAAATGAGTTACTTTGCAGATTCAGATTTATTTTCAAGTTTCATTTAAATTTCAAAGTCCATATCATACAACATACACTCACCGGCCACTTTATTAGGCACACCTGTTCAATTGCTTGTTAACACAAATAGCTAATCAGCCAATCACATGGCAGCAACTCAATGCATTACGTCATCTAGACGGGGTGAAGACGACTTGCTGAAGTTCAAACCGAGCATCAGAATGGGGAAGAAAGGGGATTGAAGTGACTTTGAACGTGGCATGGTTGTTGGTGCCAGACGGGCTGGTCTGAGTATTAAACTGCTGATCTACTGGGATTTTCACCACAACCATCTCTATGGTTTACAGAGAACGGTCCCAACAAGAGAACAGATCCAGTGAGCGGGATGTGGACGGAAATGCCTTGTTGATGTCAGAGGTCAGAGGAGAATGGGCAGAGTGGTTGGAGATGATAGAAAGGCAACAGTAACTCAATAACCACTCGTTACAACCAAGGTATGCAGAATACCATCTCTGAACGCACAACACGTCCAACCTTGAAGCAGATGAAGACCACCCGGTACTAGCAAGGTGTACCTAATAAAGAGGATACCACCCGGTACTAGCAAGGTGTACCTAATAAAGTGGCCGGTGAGTGTATAACACTGCTGAACATTCCTTGGCAGAGGGCTTTTATATACAGAACATCTGTCCACATCCTAACATTCATATAGTAAAGTACGTCACAACTGGAGTCCATATTTGTAGAAAAATGTCCATCTTCATTTGCAGTTTTGCTGTCAGTGTCTGAGTCCGTTGGGTTTGCCTCGGTGACGGCACTTTCCTCCAATTTATCATTTTTCTAGCAACCAGGTTCTCCAAGTAGAAACAACTCAGGATCCATCGGGATAGCAATTTTCATTCTCCTTTTTTACTGTATGTCTTGCTAAAATCCCTGCAGTACTGGACAGCCCCAGAAGATACAGTATGTGAATGCTCTCCAGTCATCCAACATTTCCTCCAATATTAAGCTGACATTGAACTTTTGTCAAATGTTTTTAAATTATTTAAATATTTGCTTTGATTCAAAATAATCTTGGTAAGTTGTTATGAAGTTCAACAGCTCATAATTCTCTCTCTAGTATCTATTTTATATTGATGAAAACAACTCAAACAACTGGATTTATTCAAGTTTCTCACCAAAAACTACATTTTACGAGATTACATTTGAACGCATCACGATAACGTTGTAATTTACCTTTCGCCCAATCGTCATTTCACTGAGCAGACCGTGGACGTCTCATAATAATAACTCAATGGCACCTCCATTTACGTCGGTAGCTCTGTTGTTTATCCAAGCAGGACTGTGCTGCCCACCGGCTAACAGATAACGTTACTAACTCTCATTCTGCTGATGTCAACTCAGATTTATCAGAGGAGGTGCATCCACTCAGGTTCAGTAGCGTCATGCTGTTGAACACTTTTTTCTTCTCTCCGGCATGACTCCAGTCTAAAACAAACTGAAACATGAAACGGCGTGCGTATGCGTCATTGTGCAGCGTAACTTTCAGAGCATCAATAAAAGGAATCGATACGGAGGCATGAGATGCCAAGAAAGCGGACAAGCACGGTTCTCTCTTCCCATCACTAGCGTTTCCCTGCCTGCCAAAGTGGCGGATGTCCTGATGATTTCACCCGCCACTGCCAACAATTTACCCACATTTGGCGGGTAGCGGGTGCTAATTTCAGACCCTGCCTGTGTTTAATAGTGAAGCAATGGGTCAGTTTGTACGTCATGGAACGTTTTTTTTTTTTTTTTACGGTAGCGAATGAAATAAAATGCAATTCAATCTCAGAAAATTGGACTTTAAAACGAGTGAAGAAAGACTTCATAGAAGCCACGAAAACTCAGAAATCAACAGGTTCAGGTGTTTGAAACTACTTTATAATTTTATTTAAACTCAATTTTGGAAACTAAAATGTAAGGCCTATACTCTGCTTCTGTCCAGCTGACGGTGAGGAGCTCCAGCAGCAGGTTAGACTGGATAGAAAGAGATTCTCAGCCCCTCATCACACCCCGCTCTGTGCATGTCGGAGCCACCGGTGCAGACTGGACATTTTTCACAATGAATACCTTCAATACCTGAGCGGCTGCAGGACTTTTTGCTTTTTAAAAAAAGGACTGAAAAATGCCTTTCCTCTTCTGAAAACAGCATTTCCTCAGCTTTAAGGCGGTAAATCTCTGAGCTCACTGATCACACAGTTATTGACAAAGAGACGTGCCTGAACATCTGTTAGTCCAATCCACACAAGTACCCCGTAAGTCCTCTGCATATAGTGCACCTTTAATCGACTGGCTGCATCCGGCAGGACGTCTGAATGACTGACTGACGGGCAAACAGTGGCTCTGCGACTCTCGCTGCGTGTGTGTCGGTGTTTACGGAGACAGCTCGCCCGATGGTATGGATCGGCCCGGCTCCCCGCTGACTAACTTTGCTAATCCAGAACACAGCGGGACGGGAAATTGGATGGAGTCTTTCGGTCCTCTTTGGAGTGGCCTTGAAGAGGCTCTGCTTGGCATAAACACACACACTCAGAGTGGATGTTCTGCCCACTCGCTGTGACCCAATATGGAGTGTGACCAGCTGTCCACGGCCGGATGTTTCCAGTTTTTGACGTGACTTTCTACAGTTTTTTGACATGCACTCAGTAACCTCATCCTGCTGCTGCTGACAGCGCGGATCCAGAGATAACTCATCCACCGCAGTCTGAACTTACAGCAGACTCCCGGTCATCTGTCACGATCTCCTGCCCCGCCGGCTCTCAGTCCAGCTTTTACACTAATGAGAGGATTTGTAGAGTCAGTCTTTGACTTTCAGGACTCAGTGATTTAATGTGAATTAAGCACCTGTCAAAGCCACTGCTGCAGTACGGATGATAGGAATAAAGAAAAGAGGGCCGTCCTGGTAGGGAGAACTTACCTTGTAAGCATAATGTTCTCTGTGTGATTTCACCTTAATCATACATCATCCTGCTGTCTCTCTCCTCATGTTTCATGTCACTCTCTGCTGTCTGTCGGGGATAATAAAAGAGGACATGTCAGGAAAATAAAAATGAATGCAGAGTCTGCTGAAGGAATCATTTACATAACTCTTTATCCAGAGATCTCTCTTTCATATCTCTGGTTTAGGGCTGCTCTCTCTATCACAAGTCCATTAACTGGTCATTTTGGTCTTAGTCCGGGGTCAGCAACCTGCGTCTCTTCAGCTCCTCTCCGGTGGCTCTCTGTGGATTTAGAAACATGGAAATGAAGAACTGTTTCTATTTTCATTTCTCATTGTTGTATGTCTATGGTACGACGGAGTATTAGGGCCACATTGAGGAAACTAAAGAGAATAAAGTCATAATATTATAAAGTAGTCATTTTGCGTGTTATTTTCTTTTTTTATGCCTTTATTCTAATATTATGACTTTCTTTCTCGTAAAGTTATGGATTTATTCTCGTAATATTACAACGTTTTTTTCTCTTAAACCTATGGATTTATTCTCGTAATATTACGACTTTCTTTCTCGTAATGTTACGACTTCATTCTCGTAATATGCAAATGATTTACTCGTACAGCAGGAGTAGGACGTACACAACAACGTTTCTAAAATGGTACCGGATACGCCCGGCTTTAGTTGACTAAGAACTTCATTGATTCACTGGATTTGTTTTTGCATCAATGTGATAATGTACATTCATCTTTCAAGAATGAATGAGGAAAGTAAGAGTTTATAAAGATAAGCAGGGGACCAGCCGGTCCTCACAACTCATCAGTAAAGTGTTCAGACAACCAATCAGGAGATGCTGAAATAGGGGACATATGCTCCCAGTTTTTCATTTGATTAAAAGCTTTGCTGCAACATTTCTTTAAAAGCAGAAGTTGATCTGCTTCACTTTGGTTAAATAGAAAAGAATAATATGACTGAAGAGCTTTTGAGATGTCATAAAGATGAAGGTTGGATTCTGACAGTTAGAATTAGTCTAGCAAGATGTCCAGACCTTAACTTCATCATGTTATTCACTTCACTTTGATTGAATAGGAATGACTCAGACCTCCAAATGAAATGACAGAATCAGAAACCTCCAGTGTTAAATACTGGACTCATGTCAAGTAGCACTAACACAGATCACTCATAAGTGTACTTTCAGTTCAGCCTGTCTTTGTATCGTAGACGGAGAAGACAGAGTGATCTCAGAGATCACCTTGTAATATGAGCTTGCCGAGGTTTAACAGGTAACAGAACCCAAATGCAGACGAGCAGCGAGTGTCAGGTAGGGCTAAAAGGCAGATTACCTGGTTGTTGGGCTGGAACACAGTCATCAGCTCCCAGATATACACTCCAGAGTTTCCATCTCTTCTATTAATACCAGAGGAGCTCAGTCAGGTAGATGCGTTCAGCCAATCAAAAGCTGGAAGCTCATACAGTAATTTAGCTCCTCAAATACAGGATGTATAAGTTGGAAAAGATGGAAACGTAGCAGCGCTGGAGGTTTTCCAGGGGTCAGATGTAGAACCACTTATGGTCCGTGTCCACAGGCGCCGTCTTTTCCACGCTTCCCATTCATTGTCTGTGTAAGCAGCCGTGCAATGCATTCTGGTAGCATGGCGGCGCGATTCGAGAGACGGGGCGTCACATTGGCTGCTCCTCATTTGCATGTAGTTGAGGTCTGGGCTACTTTATACAAATCAGGGGCATCCAGACTGGTGTGACTCGCCGCCTCTGGAGAAAGAAAGAAAGAAAGTTTCCAAACGAGCCGCTGTGTTGGTTCCGGTTTGAAAGCTGGGAGCAGCAGCACACGATGGGAAAGCGTTCGTCCAATCAGGTGTCTAGTGGCAGCCCATCAAGCGTCCAATGCTGGGAAGAGAGGCGGTCCCTCGCGATAAAAAAGCCCCTGTGTACAAGAATCATAAATTTAGAGAACAAAGACGTTATGGAAAGGGGTAGAGTCAGAGGCAGGCCCGCCATCGCCATTGCCATCGCCATCGCCATCGCCATCGCCATCGCCATCGCCATCGCCATCGCCATTGTCATCGCCATATCCATCGCCATATCCATCGCCATATCCATTGCCATCGCCATCGCCATCGCCATTGCCATCGCCATTGCCATTGCCATCGCCATGCAGCCAGTGGTCAAGTACTGTATGCAAACGAACTATGATGCATAGCCCCAGTGATGCCAGATTACAGGAAATGGACTCTCATTTCTCTCTTTCAGTAGCGTGACAGACCAAACCATTTTTTTGAGGGAAAGTAAAATTGTTTTGGACCAATATGTCAAGGAAATTTAGGAAGACAAAAGAAGCTTTTAACTTTTTAACTCACATGTATGGCTGCAACTAACGATTCATTTCAATCTGTTGATTATTTTCCCGATTAATCGATTAGTTGTTTTATTTTTATAAAATGTCAGAAAATGGTGAAAAATGTCAGTCAGTGTTTCCCAAAGCCCGAGATGACGTCTTGTTTTGTCCACAACTCAAAGATATTCACTTAACTGTCACAGAGGAGGAACAAAACCAGAAGACAATCCCATTTAAGAAGCTGCAATCAGAGAATTTAGACTTTTAAAATATTTGGTGATTAATTTAATAGTTAATGGATTAATGGTTACAGCTCTACTCACAAATATGTATATTTTTGAGAGATTATTCCAGCAGATGATTTAAAGGTTGGAGGGTCCTTTAGTGACCCGGTGTACACTAAAGGACGGTGTCGGCGGTGTCGGCGGTGTCGGCGGTGTCGGCGGTGTCGGCGGTCCTGGTCAGAAGCCTGAGGGGGGAGACGGACAGATGTCACAACGGCATCATCCCTTTGTGAGAGTATCGACTTGATGGCACACTCCAACATTCATGCTTGCTCAGTAAACAACAAACAGCTCTCTGGAAATCAGACATCTGCCTGCCGGAGAGGCAGAAAGCTGCCGGCTCAAGTGGCCTGTAGAGGAGATTTAAGCTCTATTGTTCAGTCTGGATGGATGCAAAGTCAAAAACTAAAAAAACTAAAAAGTCTGTGCATGATGAAACAATTTCAACACAGAAACTGTTTCTGTATTAGCGTGGAGATGGCCTTATGATGCCTTATGACGCCTTATGATGCCTTATGATGCCTTAAAGAGGCCTTAAAGAGGCCTACAGTATATCTGGTGAGATCAGAGCGATCAGTACCAGACTTTAGTAAACCCAATGATGCCAGAAACATTCTTCCTACCGCAGGTTTAATGGGGAAATTAATATTATATTATGCAAGGTACTGCCCAACACTGGTAGAGAGCGAGTCAGAGGCCAGCACTGGTAGAGAGCGAGTCAGAGGCCAACACTGGTAGAGAGCGAGTCAGAGGCCAACACTGGTAGAGAGCGAGTCAGAGGCCAACACTGGTAGAGAGCGAGTCAGAGACCAACACTGGTAGAGAGCGAGTCATAGTCCAACACTGGTAGAGAGCGAGTCAGAGACCAACACTGGTAGAGAGCGAGTCAGAGACCAACACTGGTAGAGAGCGAGTCAGAGACCAACACTGGTAGAGAGCGAGTCAGAGATCCAACACTGGTAGAGAGCGAGTCAGAGTCCAACACTGGTAGAGAGCGAGTCAGAGACCAACACTGGTAGAGAGCGAGTCAGAGACCAACACTGGTAGAGAGCGAGTCAGAGACCAACACTGGTAGAGAGCGAGTCAGAGGCCAGCACTGGTAGAGAGCGAGTCATAGTCCAACACTGGTAGAGAGCGAGTCAGAGACCAACACTGGTAGAGAGCGAGTCAGAGACCAACACTGGTAGAGAGCGAGTCAGAGATCAGCACTGGGTTGCAGCAGCTATGCGTAAATTGAAACGTAGCCTAGTTTGAACCTAATTTCTAACTTAAGTGGGAGTTTACGAGCTACTAACATGTGAATGGTTACACCAGCTGAAATAGTTACTACTTAAATGTCACACCTAGCCCCTAGTGGGTGTAACGTCCTCCGTTAGATAGCCGTTAGCATGGTGCATTGTTTTGAGAGGTGGGATAACTTCTGTTGGATGAGGAGGAGTGAATTAAACTGATTTATACCGTTGTGGACTCCGTGATGGATGACCCCTTGACCAATCATAAAGATCGATTTATACATCCCATGATTAATCGTTTTCCTGAAGCAGGTCCAGAGGATTACTGACCTGCTGGCAGCATATCTGCAACGAAACACGGATAGAAACAGGACCTCAGTGCTTCCCTACAGTGTCTGGTGCTATTATTCTGCTACAGGATCACTTCAAAGCTTTGAGTTGGTGATTCAATTCAAGTGCATGAATCTACTGTGAGTAAAACAATACGATCAGTTGCACTATCGTCATGTCGGCGCTCAGTGAACATGCAGAATAGAGTACATAACGCTCTGGCTTCTTATTTCAAACCAACGGTAAAACATCTGGGGGTGACATTTGACAGCTGTTTGAAATGTGATAAACAGATTGACTCTGTTGTTAATAGGAGCTTTTTCCAGCTTCGTCTTCTGGCTAAAGTAAAGCCCTTCCTCAATCGGCATCATCCTGAGAAAGCAATTCATGCCTTTATTAGCTCGTGACCTGATTATTGTGATGCACCGTATGTTGTCTGTCTTTGCGGTCATCTGGTCAACGTGTTTTAGAAGTCCCGAGGTGGAGGTAGAAGTTGTGAGGTGATCACTGCTCCTCAACGATGGAACCAGTTACCCCCTGATATACACACTATCACTGACCTCGTACTCTTTACATCTACGCTCAAGACTTTTTTATCTAGATGGCTTTTAATACCTAGTGTAGCAGCGCTGTGACATTCTCCCTCTGCTTTTATGTACCTTTTTATGATTTTATTCCTGTTACTTCTTGATGTTAGTGTGAAGCACGTTGGGTACCTTGTGGTTGTTGTAAAGGGCTATACAAATACATGTTGATTGATTTGATTGATTGAACGATAACGCATACGGTAAGTAGACAATTACATATTAATATCCTCTGAACCACATTGACAAGCAAATATATATATCGGCTCAGATAACTTTCTAATTAACAATTTCTGATTTATAACAACCAGCAGAGTTTGTTCTCATGATATGACGTTAGCTTCTATTATATCACCCTGTGTTGTAGTTGATGGTTTCACCACTCAATGTCAGGTTAGCTGTAGATTTATATTTTATATGTTTACACATATAAAAAAGGTACAAGTTGATATTACATAAACGATAAATGTGATGGAGAGATGCAAAAGCCCCTCAGAGGGGCTTGATAAAAAGGATGGGAAAGAGAGCTGCAGATGAAGGTTGTATAATGCTCACCTTCTCATCAGGCTTTGTCCTCGTTTACGTACCTTGTTGTTGTAGTTTGGTGATTAAAGGGAGCTCTTTTTATCCGTTAGCGTCTTCGTTAAACTGCATCAACAATAGAGCTTTTCACTGATCGGCTGCAGAATGTGAAAATGTCATTTTCTGTGACATTATTGTGGTTAATGTGGTCGATACGTCGGAGTAGCTGAGAGGAATTCTACGTCTCTATGGTGCAACTAAACACGGACTCAGCTTTAGGATTTCAACGTGTTGTTTAATGTGGACTTTCCAGCCTAATTTAAGAGAGACTTTATGTACAACCGGTGCAACAGGCTGCTGAAACTGATGGACGGATCACTACAACTTCCTGGGTTGTATTTCAACGCCTCTTTGTATGATTTGTGGTCAAACAGCGAGCCCTTAAACTGGAGACATTGAACACTTCCACCTGTTTGATCAACGGGATGTTTGTTGGCAGCAGCTCGGGGCCTGTTGACTTCACTGTTTTCTAATGACAAACATGGGCGCTTTGTGCATTTGCCTAATTGGTTAGCAGCTGTAGTGGGAGGGATAATTGATTGCAGGGGAACGATGGTTGATTTGCAACTCAACCAAGCTAATAATTCGTTATTGATTGAAGCATTAGCGAGGGGAAAAACGACTACAGAGACATGTAACCTCAGCCAAAGTGCTGCAGAAAGTTGATGCTCTCCGTTTTTAATCTACTTAAATGATATTACACCTCGCTAAGCTAACATCGTAAGGAGCGCGGGGCGGGAGATGATGAACTGCTGGTTTCAGCTCAGCACTGGAGACTCATATGTTATGACTGGAGGAGATTACATTTACTTAGTGTGTGTGTGTGTGTGTGTGTGTGTGTGTGTGTGTGTGTGTCTGCTGGCTGTCTGTGTGTAGAGGTCAGAGGATGACTGGATATTATTCATGTGTTGATACGCATCACACACGTTCTGTAAAAACGTCTTTTCCAGTGTACAGGAAGCGTTTTCTCCTCTTAGAGCTGCAACGTTTCTGCTTCATCGACTTGTGGAAGCGTCCGCCTCATTGAGCAGTCCACTACTGCTTTCAATTTTCTCATTTTAATCAGCCATTAAATTAACTCCCAAAGTTTAATTGCACGTTTTAAATAATTATGCGGAGGTCAGAGGTTAGGTATTTCTTTGAGACGGCTCACTGCTGAAGCGTCTTCTCTCCCTCCTTCTCTCTCAGCTTTACATCTCCAGCAGCCACCCTCTAGTTACCTAACATCCTCGCTTTCATCCCACGGATATGTCCTTTTTACCCAAAATGTTATACCTTTTGCATTATTTTTTCCATCCTCTTTCATCCTGTGTGCTGCATTCGGAGCTGGAAGCCCCCACGGGAGCTGAAAGTTGGAGAGAAGAAATGATTTTGAAGTGACTCAGAGAGGAGAGTTTCTCTTCTCTTCTTTGAAGCCAGGTGTAAAAATCTCTTTCTCTCTCCTCTCCAGCTGCATCCCAGAGGCCCACCTTGGCAGTTAGAGGAGAGGTCATCACCATGACGGCGTCCTCGCAGGACTCCACCCCCTCGTCTATGGCCGGCCTCTTCTTCCTGCTCCTCCTCCTCCTCCTCCTCCCCCCGACGGTCTCCACGCAGGACGCCGCCGTCCCGACGACCCCGGCATTGTT
>CAKAOI010046697.1:0-44113 GCA_916701655.1 Sebastiscus albofasciatus | reverse complement strand
TCGCAGGATGAGTGGCTGAGGGTTTGTCTTGCAGGAAACGGGAAGTGTCACTTTGATCGAGCGTTTTATAGCATTTGTTATCATGGTGTCACCGGTAGGAGTCGCTCTGCAGGTACGATCTGACAGTCCAAAAATGTAAAAATGCTTTCAATAGAAACATTTCACTCAAAAATGGAAAGTGTTTTCTAGGTTTAGGCAACAAAACTACTTAGTTATGTTTAGGAAAAGATTGACTTGCTTAGGTTTAAGCAACAAAACTCCTTATCTAGGTTTAGTAAAAGATTGACCTAGGTTTAGGCAACAAAACTACTTAGCTAGGTTTAGGCCACAAAACTACTTAGTTAGGGTTAGGCAACAAAACTCCTTATCTAGGTTTAGGTAACAAAACCACTTAGTTGGGTTTAGGTAACAACACCACTTAGTTGGGTTTAGGCAAAAAAACTAGTTAGCTAGGTTTAGGCAACTAAACCACTTAATTAGGTTTAGGCAACAAAACTACTTAGTTAGGTTTAGGCAACAAAACTCCTTATCTAGGTTTAGGCAACAAAACAACTTAGTTGGGTTTAGGTAACAAAACCACTTAGTTGGGTTTAGGCAACAAAACCACTTAGTTAGGTTTAGGTAACAAAACCACTTAGTTGGGTTTAGGCAACAAAACCACTTAGTTGGGTTTAGGCAACAAAACTACTTAGCTAGGTTTAGGCAACTAAACCACTTAATTAGGTTTAGGCAACAAAACTACATAGTTAGGTTTGGGAAAAGATCGACTTAAGTTTAGGCAACAAAACTACTTAGTTTTACTCCTCCCCATATGCAGCGTTTTCACTCTTTATACTTCCTGGATTACAAACAAATTGATTTAATTGGATATACACGAATTACAGTGCATTACGTTTCATAGGTTCAGCTACGAGCGGCGTATGAGAACAGCCGGAACTGTTTGTTGGTTGATGAGGCTTTCCTGAGCTAAAACAACCCTTCCTCACCATCCGTCTCTGTCAAACATCATTCATCCTGCTTTCTTCCATGCCAGTGCCTCAGCTCTTTGCTAATGCGCTAAATGGCTTTCAAGTCTTTCAGGCCTGAACAGGACAAAGTGGGAACGTTTTTGATGCTCTCGGATACCTGATTGATGGGGCTGAAATATAATGTTCTTAATCTATTTATTTAAGTGAATGTACAGTACAAGACGCTGATTCTGCCACTGGCAACACACAAGCGTGTTTGTAATAATGCACGGTTGTTCCTGAAGGTAAATTTAAATCAGCTTGTCGCATTTTGCCACCGATCAATCCGCCGCCTCGTTCATGCCCTTCTCGCTTGCCTGTCACCTTTCTCCATACAGCAAACCTGCAAACACTATTGATCGCCCTCCCTTCGCCTCTCTTCCCCAATTGTCTCCCTCTCACTCTCTAAATCACCATCAAAAAGCTACAGAGGAAACTCACAGCAAAAGATCGATATCTGCCTTGTTAATTCACTCACTAGCATCAAGGACACAGTCGGCCCTCATGATAAAAGCCTTGATGGAAACTATTTACGCCGCTGAAGAAGCAGCCCGTACAAAAAGGATCTGGGTCGACGACAATCTTATTTATTTCATTTTTTTTAGATAAAATTGAAAATACATCATGTTGCTTTTAGTTGATGCGTTTCCTGAAGAACGATTTCACCGCTCCGTCTCCATCTCACGCTGTTCCAATGAGCGCCGTCGACGAGGTTATCGCTTTGGAAGTCAGTTTCTATCTGCCGAGTATAGGGAGAGGAAGCCAGTTTGAAAACAAGCATAGGACGAAACATCGATTCCACACCGGAGTCAGGGTGTTGATAACTCGCACAGTTGGAGCGGATCCATTTTTAAAGGTGTTTCGGCGGCTACAAGGGATCCCTTTAACCATCGCCTTCAAGAGGCAATTACTATCACTAAAGAATGCTCCTTTACTTGTGATAATATCACAGCTTCACACACATTTCTCACATTGTACAGGAGATAATAAACCCCATCGGCAACCTATAGTAAAAAATATCTAATCTGTCATCTAATTTTAAAGATTGTTGTCATAAAAATATCAAATGTATGTATGTATATATGTAAATACATGTGTTTTAACGCCACTGATTTCTTTAACGCAACTTGTGATTTTTAATTTACCTCTTTAAAAAAAATCCAACGGGCCGCCGTCGGGCCCAGTCGCTAATTGATTTTTCAGAGGTTGTAGCGGGTTCAGTTTTCAAGCTAGAGTTAAGATACCGGCATCATATGAAACTATACAATTTAAGGAATCCATTGGTACCAATCGTGTCATACTAGCTTGTTGCAAAGGAGGCTAAATAACGCTCCAAACTTGAGCTAAACTTTGGCGAGGAAAAACTGCCAAGGCCATTTTCAAAAGGGTCCCTTGACCTCTGACCTCCAGATATGTGAATGTAAATGGTTTCTATGGGTACCAACGAGTCTCCCCTTTACAGACATGCCCACTTTATGATAATCACATGCAGTTTGGGGGCAAGTCATAGTCAAGTCAGCACACTGACACACTGACAGCTGTTGTTGCCTGTTGGGCTGCAGTTTGCCATGTTATGATTTGAGCATATTGTTTTACTCTAAATGCAGTACCTGTGAGGGTTTCTGGACAATACCTGTCATTGTTTTGTGTTGTTAGTTGATTTCTAATAATAATATATGTACATATATTTGCATAAAGCAGCATATTTGCCCACTCCAATGTTGATAAGAGTATTAAATACTTGACAAATCTCCCTTTGAGGTACATTTTGAACAGATAAAAAAATGTGCGATTTAAATATTTGAATTAATTGACAGCCCTATATTTTTAATATAATAAAAAAATGTCTTATGGGCCTCAACACTAACGAAAAAAATACCAGAATTTTACACCAAAATAAGCCCCAAAATCTCTGCAGTGAAGTGTTGAATGAGCCTCTCAACAGGAAGGACATTCAGCCTTCAGACCAGGAAGCATTTGGTGGATAACACTGCATTTGGCAAAGCAGCTAAAATACTAGCCTGTTTCAATTTTACAGCTTCGCCATCTTGACGGTGGGTGAATGGGTAACTACACAGGAGCAGGAGTAACAAATGGGAAGAGCTATAAAACACAGCAGAGGGGCTCAAATTCCCCCCCAAAAAAAGTAAACGAGGCTGGCAATTAGATGGATGAAAGAGGAATGTCGGAGGCAGCAGCAGGTCTGAATGTTAAAGGGGATTATTCACATCGGTCTCCAGAACAAGAGGTCAAGCGGGATCCATTTCCACGCATCTGATTCTTTCTCTAGTGCAAATTTAATCTTCATGTGCCAATTACAGGCTAAATTTTCCTCATCCCCATCTGTGCGCAGCAGGATCACCATCCACATACAAACTACTCTCCTTCAGCCCCACATGATCCGTCAATAGCACAACATAACCCAGTTATCGGCAGGTAAAAAAATCGCTTGACAGATAAATCTGCGGCGAGTACGAGGAGAGAAATGATGAGCAAGGAGACTTGTGCTGCACTGTGATCTTCATCGGTTGCAGATATGAGATGCTATTTCGGGCGATAAAGGAAAAGCCCCAGGGAGGCTGATGTGGAGACGAGGGAACCGAGAGAGCGCTTTCGGAAACGCGAGGTGTCCGGGCAAAGCGAGGGTGTGAAGATGTGGTTTCGCTGAAAACTAGGTGATAGACTGTGGTGGGAGCTGCAGCCAACGTACACTAAAACAAATGAAACCGCTCAAAAACATCTTTGCATTGAATCTCTGTATTAGAATCGTCAGTATTTCTTCAAATGTGGCTTCATTTCATTTTTTCCCAGAGTTCATTCGTTTTCTCAAACGCACCCACGACAAGCGTAGTGTGCATCCACGCACGCCACAACCTGCCGTGCGCAGCTTTAGCAGCTCTAGCGCCTTAGCCTTAACCTTTCCTCGACATCTTAATCTTTGCAGCTTTGTGAGGTGTCAGCCAGTCCTCTAGGTCCATGTAGATATGGAAGGGATGAATGGGAGGCTGCACTCTGCAAAGGTCACATCTACCCACACACACAGCTGAGGAATTTCTGAAAGGCAATCCACTTTTGAGCAATCTGTGAAGGCTGCTTCCGACTGTTCACTGTGCTGTATGTTTTCTTTCAGCATTGAGTCTTTGAAAGTAGTGAGTGATTTACATCTTGTATCTTTCCTTATCATGCTGCACCCGTTTCGAATGTTATCCTTCGGCCATTAAATAGGCTTCATCACTCACTATGAGCACTGTAGATGTGGGTCAATAGGTCATTACGTTGTGAAAGTGAAAGTGAAACAACAACACGTTCTAACATGTTGTAAAATTAAATTAAACGTTTTGAACACAAACAAAAAGGCTTCATTAGGTTTAGGTTTAACAAAACTACAATTTATTTAGGTTTAGGCAAAAAAAAACAGTTATGTTTAGGCAAAAAAACTACAACTTATCTAGGTTTAGGCAAAAAAATAGGTATGTTTAGACAACAAATCTACAATTTATCTAGATTTAGGAAAAAAAACTACAACTTCTTCAGTTTTAGGCAATAAAACTAGAATTTCTTTAGGTTTAGGCAAAGAAAACAGGTGTGTTTAGGCAACAAAACTACAACTTATATAGGTTTAGGCAACAAAACAAAAAAATCTTTAGGTTTAGGCAAAAAAACAGATTTAGGTAACACAACTACAACTTCTTCAGGTTTAGGCATAAAAAAAACATTCAGTTTAAGGAAAAACATTGTGTTTCGGGTTAAAATAACGACCAACACAAAGACAACTACACATTGTGTTTTGTGTCCCATCCATCGTCCCCGACCTCCACCCCTATGGAGTTTCATACTGTCTATACTACAGCGCCTGACTTCCACTTCTGCTCCTGTAATAATTGCTACAGTCGCTAGAGGTCGCTGTCATGTTCTTTTATTCCTTCTTTCAGTGATCTACCATGTGAATAGATGAAAAAAACTACTAGTAGGTGTAGTATGCCCCTATTGACCCACATCTATGGGGCTTATAGCGACTGTTAACGCCTGTTTAATAGCCTGACAACAGTCTAATCGTTTGTATTATCATGCTAGATCCCACACTTCCTCACCTACAATAATAATAAGAGAGAGAATCTGATGTAGTTCCAATGCAATTGAACAGTTGTCATTCCATCATGATTTATCCGCCATCCAACCAACAAGAAGTCCTGACGGCACAAATCAGGAACCACGAGGCTGTTTGATGGATAGCACATAATGACCTGTCTAGCAGAGACCTCCTCCCTGTGATGTTTTTTCCTCTTGTACACTGTTTTGTAAAAAGAAATCCTCAATCCAGTCGACAGGTTTCTGTATAAATCTGGACTTCTGGATTAATCCTCCCCCCTTTCCTCATTCCCCTTATAATAAAACCTGTCTTCGACTGCCCCTAATCCCCCTAAGGAGTGTGGAGATTACCAAGATCCTCTGAATTTCTCACAAGAATACAACACGCTGCTCTGTCATGAAGGGAGTGCACTGAGGGCTTTGATTTAACAGAAACAACACATTTTGTGTACAAGGAACTTGATCCTATATTCCACTAATCAATCATTAAAAGAAAAATGTGTTTAAATAAAAGTTCATTTCGACCATCTGGAAAATAAACTACTGTCTTTTATTGTGAAATGGAAAACTAGGGCTGTCAATTGATTAAAATATTTAACCACAATTCAATCGCATGATTGTCTATAGTTAATCGTGATTAATCACAAATGAATCACACATTTTTCATCTGTTCAAAATGTATCTTAAAGGGAGATTTGTCCAGTATTTAATCCTCTTATCAACATGGGAATGGACAAATATGCTGCTTTATGCAAATATATGTAGTTATTTATTTTTGGAAATCCATAAACGGCACAAAACAATGACGGGTATTGTCCAGAAACCCTCACAGGTACTGCATTTAGCATCAAAAATATGCTCAAATCATAACATGACAAACTGCAGCCCAACAGGCAACAACAGCTGTCAGTGTGTCAGTGTGCTGACTTGACTATGACTTGCCCCAAACTGCATGTGATTATCATAAAGTGGGCATGTCTGTAAAGGGGAGACTCGTGGGTACCCAGAGAACCCATTTACATTCACATATCTTGAGGTCAGAGGTCAAGGGACCCCTTTGAAGATGGCCATGCCAGTTTTTACCTACCAAAAGTTAGCGTTAGTTTGGAGCGTTATTTAGCCTCCTTCGCAACAAGCTAGTATGACATGGTTGGTACCAATGGATTCACTCTAGCTTTAAAACTGAGCCCGCTACAACCTAAAAAACGCAATTTGCGTTAATCTGATGCCTTTATTCGTGGCTTGAAAGCTCAGAAAAATCAACCTCGTTCTGGAAAAAAAAAGACAAAAAGACGTTTTTCTGCGTATTTTTCGCCACGTAATATTTGCGTTCTGTCTGAAAGTAATCATTACAAAAACAACAGTTTGAAAAACTATATTGATGTGTGAAATAATCGCATGAAAAAAACGCCTCCATTATGTAATGGCCTTTATCTTAATTCAATTCAAGACACTTTATTTGTCCCTGGGGGGCAATTTGTTAAAATTAACTTTTTCAAACTTTCACAAATTATGAGAAAGTATCTCATAATTTTGAAAAATGTCGTCATAATTTGGAGATACTAAGTCATAATGAATTTTCTCATATGTGTGAGATGCTAAGTCATTATGACTTAGCATAATCATGAGTTAAGTAAGATCAAAAATGACAAAAAAAAAAATAGGAAAAGAGGCCTGAGGTGATCATAACCAGATGTATCTAAGTTTATTTTTTTTTTTTCTAAACTGTATAGTGGAATATAGGATCAAGGTAAAATATAATTATGAAAAAATGTCTATGTTAAAAAAAAAAAAAAAAAAAAAATGGTGAAGTTTTGACAGAGGTGGTCTTCCATATATCTCTTCACACAATGTCCAATTAGCTGCTGGCTAAATCTTTCAATAGTGTCACTTGGCATTTAAACTTAAATGAGTTCATTGGCAAGTAGGCCATGTAGCCTGTGATGTTAAAAACTAAAAGACATAAAGTGTGGGTTGTAAGCTGCCAACTACAAAATGTTTTCACATAAGATCCCCGCGGTAATTACTACTGGGATATTTGAGAATTTCCCACAAGACCTCACCGACTGTAAGTGTGTCAACACAAGCCGTAAACAGAACATCAAAAATCCACCAGAGCTGGTTTTAGAAATCATTATCAGTTCATTATTGTATTCACACTCCTGCAACAGACTGCACGACCATGCGTCTGCTGTAATGTGTTGTTTAAATTTAAATGCAGATTATAAATATGGGTGTTATAGGGACTTCGTGAGCACAGCAGGACACCACTTAGATGCACATAACAATGTGTGTCTCGTGCTAAATGTGTTTTTTTAAAAGAAAGTGGTATTATCACTGAAATTCCTGATAATTGCTTCTAGAAGTTAGAAGACTGTATATGCAGTGCAGTGTGTGAACTATTGTGACAGGATGTGTTAATTGCTTTCTTTCTGGAGTTAGAAAGCAGCTCATAACTATAGAAAGTAAAAGTATAATGATGAAAGTGGTGGCGGTTTGAAAACAAAGAAATGTCACAATAGTGAAAACTGTGATAGTTAAGACTCCAAATGAAAAAAAAAGTAAGTTAGGTAGTGTTGTTCAAATACATTTGCTGTTATATTTGTTGAAATTGTCATTATATCCCAACAGCGTATATTTCATTCGGCCCGAATGAAATGATTGGACGGCCTACCTGCCTGTCTGCTTGTACTCGTTGTGCATCACCGGAGTCTTCCCCCATCTGGTAGCTTCACAGCTGTGAGTACTAACAACAGCCATGTTGTTGTCTGTTGCTATTTGTTGTTCTTAATGATGATTTTTGGGGGAGTGGCTTTGGAGAAAGACCTGAACAGACGGACTGTCAGTGTTGCCGAATTGACTTTCTCACTAGATTTAGCAACATTTAGAGCTAGCACTGCTCGCTACTTTCATTGGAAAAGAGTTGGCGACACCGGGTTCGGTTTTTCATTGGATCATTTTTTTAAATCTAGTGTTCTTTTGCTATTTTCTCAAGATTACCAAACCCTGCCTTTAAGGCCTTTACACACTGAGACCATGACAATTAAACGACACGAAAAATGCGAAATACTCGCCTGTGAATATTAGCATCAAAACTCTTCATACCAGCAGCGATGCAAATTTGCGACCCTTTTTCAATAACAGATTCAAATAGATTTGCGCAGGCAGAGGACAAATTACATAAATGATTAAAAGTCTTGGTGTTAAAACATTTTGAGATAACGCGTTATTATCGCGTTAACTTTGACTGTCCTGGTACGAAGGGGAAGGTATTCCGTCTGGTATTCGCTGCCTTTGTGAATAATAAATATGATTTTATATATATATTAAAACCATTCTGCTGTAAGACAACCGATCAAGGTCATGTTTTTTCCATGATATGTGAATATTGGCACGGCAGACTGTGGCGTAAATCACAATATGCCGAGTCATCCAAAAGGTGATACTCTGCACTCAGCCAGACGTCATCGACAGGCTGGTGAGGATACGTTGAGTCACGAGTGTGAAGAGACTCGAATGAACGCACGTAACATCTATACGTCATTACCTCGGCCTCCTCCGTAGAGGTTATACCCAGTGTCGTGAGAGGATAAAGTGACAAAAACTACGACTAAAGGCTGCCTGAAGAGACTTTAGTGCGTTATCAGCCGGCCTACATCACAGCATCAGGCTCCCAAAAGACCTGTGCATTCATCCTTTGCCAAAAATAAAACTCTGGTGTGTGTCAGGTACTGTACCTTTTCCACCCACAAGAAG
Source organism: Sebastiscus albofasciatus (assembly GCA_916701655.1). Lineage (NCBI taxonomy): Eukaryota > Metazoa > Chordata > Actinopteri > Perciformes > Sebastidae > Sebastiscus > Sebastiscus albofasciatus. Next base: position 35,261 of record CAKAOI010046697.1, on the reverse strand, counting down.
TGACGAATCAGAACTTTAGTGAAATGTAAACCGTCTCCTACAATGTACAGACTAGTGGTCATACCAGAACAAGTAAAGCTGTAGCAGTGGAGTGTTTTGAATCGAGCAAGAGTGCGTTTTACTGCTCATGATTTCAACTTTTCATTAGTAAGAGGAAGAATGTGCTATTTTTTTCTCCCTTAAAAGGTTCAATAGTCCCACTTTAAGGCATCACAGATCCACTCGGAGAAGTTTCTGGTCCCTTTTTGTACAACAAGGTGTGGCAGCTTCAATTAACTTGATGTGTAAGCTTCGACATCGCAGTCAAAAGCAACGTTTGACAGTGAAAGGGCAGTATTACACCTAAAGCGTATTAGAAATACTCTCTGCTTCAAAACTGAACACATTTTCTCAATAATATACATCCCTCTCTGAAATCTCTGCGTTGAGGATTTAAACTGACTCACTGCGAGTGCACGGGAAGATTAATGTCAAAAACTTGCAACCAGATGTTTTTCCCTATATAGTCAAAGTATTTCAGTGAAACACGGTTTAACAAGAGGAAACAGAAACTCACATATCTTGAAAACTGCATCTTGATAAAATCATCTTTCTCACCATCCCTGTTTGACTGCTAAACCTCGTCAACTTCCTGCATATTTTAGCATATTTTAATGCCTTTAGTGTCGTTATCACCACTAATAGGGTGCCATTTCCAAATGAATAGCTAAAACCACCTCGGCTGTGTCTAGAATGAACTGGGCTAATTAGACGCGGGCTGATCTGCGTGTTGGCCAGCCTGCGCTGCTTTGCTCTAATCTGAAATAATGAGGTCAGCAGTGAGGTTACACTCTCTGACTGCTCAGTGTGAGGCCGGCTGCCGAGGACGAACCGGGCGGCCCGGCAATTGAAGCGGGTTTGACGTCTGGCCCGTGCAGCAATTTTGTAACCCGCTGCGGTGTGAGTGCTGTGGCTTCCTGCTGTGAGCGAAGCCCTGCAGGAGCCTCTGACCAGTGGTGGCCATGTGTTACTCACTGAAGTTTGTGTATTAGGAGGGAAATTGCCAGAGAGGAGGAGGGCGGATGGATAGATGCAAGGAAAAACTATGGGCTGTATATAAAGATGGACGACATGACATCTCCCCAAAAGTGAAGCCAAAACATCTCAATCGCCCCCTGGTGGCTGGCTGCAGTATAGGTCATAAACCCCGCCTCCTCCATGTTAGTGGATGGGCCAAATTAAAAAGTCAAACTACACGTCAAATAAATTCATTTGTGGTATTTTTTTATCACGCTGATGTACGTTTACGTAGGATACGTCATGATTGACAGCTGCTCCGAGTGAAGTAGTTGTGGAACCAGAGGTTTGAGAGTTGTACGAGAGAGGAGATGTAACTTTAACCTTCCGCAACCGTCACGATTCTGTGTAATAGAACAAGTGTCAGTTTGATCATGAATGTAGTTATGGAGAGATTATGATTAGTTGTTGTGTCTTTCTAGCCAAACAACTACAGTGGTTATTTTGGCTTCACTTTTGTACAGTGGGAGGAAGTGGAGACGCGTCGTCCGTCTATATATACAGTCTATGGGAAAAACCTTCAGCAGGTGAAATACAAATGTCAGGTTCTCCTTTAAACAAGAGCTAAATTCAACCAATTGCTCTGATTTGACAAAGGTGTGTTAAAACCATGCCTAAAATTCCCATAAAGCATCGCTAGCTGACCTTTTAACAAAACTGGAACTGGTTGCTATGCCAACTCGTCTGGTAACCGATGAGCTAATTAGTGATAATTCTCTCATTTCCTTGGTATTTATTCTTATACATGTATCTATTTGAAGAAACGTTTCATACCTCAACAACCCACAAATGTATGTATATGTATACAAAAACATATCATCAGGAATACATTGCACCTCGTACATTGCAGATCTGGCCAAGTGTTTGTAATATCAGCTTATGTATTGGCTGGTGCTTTTTACACCAGTGGGTTGTGTAGGAGAAAGGTGATTCCAAGGTGACTGTGAAGTGCTCGGAAACAGACAGATGCTTCTGTATTCAGAAAGGACAACACATACCAAATGTGCCATTAATATATTAATCTTTTCATGAAGAACAATAATGTGTTACTGATACACCAGCTGATTAGACTGTTGTCAGGCTATTAAATAGGCGTCATCAGTCACTATAAGCGCCATAGATGTGGGTCAGTAGGGGCCTACTACACATACTAGTAGGTTTTATCATCTATTCACATGGTAGATCACCCAAAGAAGGTATAAAAGAACTCGACAGCGACCTCTAGTGTTGTGTGTTTCTTTGCCTAAACCTAAAGAAGTTGTAGTTTTGTTGCCTAAACCTAAAGAAGCCTTTTTGTTTGTGTTCAAAATGTGACATTTCATTCAGTTTTACAACGTAGAAGGCCTAGTAAGCCCCTACTGACTCACATCTATGGTGCTTACAGCGACTAATAACGCCTATTTAATGTGTTTAATTGGGCGTTGCCACGGTTTTGCACTCTGCGTCTCAGCGAATGGGTACTCAGTCGGTTGCAATCTGCAACCATACCACTAGATGCCGCCGGATCCTACACACTGCACCTTGAAATTCGAGTAAACGTACTTCTTGGGAGGGGTTTGTAGGGATGCCATATGTTTTATATCCTGCACTAAAGAGTTAAAGTACCCAGTGCAGATGAGACTCTCTCTGCAAACATCACACCCTGCAGGATGTAGCCGTAAGATAGGTGTGGGCGTCATCCAGTCCCATGATGTTTGATCCCTGACTGTCTGCATTCCCATTGCTGTATGTGACTTGTATAAGACGGGAGTCATCCTTTTAAAAACATGCTGTACTGAGTTGGATTGTGTTCTGCAATCGGACTAGGGGGAAAAAATGCTTTATAAAATACACGGAATCGGTTCAGCCTGAAAGACTCTTAATGATTATGTCTGTACTTCAGGTGGAGTAGAACGCAACGGGGATTATTGGAAAAACAACTAATCTATCTTAACTTCTAAGAACAGATGGAAAAACGGCTGAAATCAGAGTAGCATTAAGTATTGTATTAAGCTGAGCAGTAACATGCCTTAGCAGAAATACAGACATGCTCAAACCTGTGCGTCACAGTCCATCATGGAGGGGCTACATCGCCCAAAGTGACAGAACAAGGGCCTTTCAGCTCTGATAATACCGGTGGCAATACATCATGGAGTGCAGAATAAGCTCTGTGTGGTCTTTACTCAGCGGTTTTAATCTAAAACGACAGGAGGGCTTGGCTTAATTTGATCGTCTATTTCCAGGCCGATCCGATGGTCCCCTGATATTCCTCTATATTCCCCGATAAGAGTGTGGACAGAAAATCAACCAGGCATTAACTCTGGGAAATGAGAACTTAATGTGACAGATTTGTGGCTGTTGAATGAGTTATGACTCATCCAACAAATTCACGGGTATAGATTGAGTTATGACTCATGGTGCGTTTGGATCAAATTTGATACTTTCCTCTAAATAAATATATATATTCCTTCATCTGATCATATATGACAACTGTGCACACAAGACTGCACTGTAATAACTACGAATTTAAAAGCCGTTTCTCAACAGTGCCGGGGGAAAATGCGGTGCAGATTGTACGGCTGGGACGAAACACCAATCTCCTGATTCGATACTATCACGATACTTGGGTGCCGATTCGATATGTGTTGCGATTTTTAAGTATTGCGATTCAATATTACAATTTATTGCAATTTTTGTTAACATTTTTAACACTATACCATTGGAAAAAGTTGAATTACACACTTCTAAGGACTTTTACTTTGAAAATATCTAAACTGATGCAGTAAAATGCTATGTTAAGTGTTGATGGAGCGGCTGCACCGCCTGGCACTGGTCGATCCAAACTCCATTCAGAAAACGAGCATTTCAAAAGTTGTTTGCTTGTCGTCTTGCGGACAGACCTGACAAAGCATGAATTCAGATTTTTTACATATCGGCATCATTATATAGTTATTTCGGCATACTTTTCATCCGTTTACAACAACGTTGCTGCCGTATTTATGCCTAGATGACGTTATGTTGAGTGTTGATGGAGTAGCTGCAATGTTAGCATAGCTTGGCACTGATCCATCCAAACTCCATTCAGAAAACAAGCAATTTAAAAGTTGTTTGCTTGTCGTCTTGTGGACAAACCTGACAAAGCATGAATTCATTCTTTTTACAAATCGGCATCACTATGTAGTTAATTCGGCATCACTTTGATCCGTTTATTGCGATTAAATCACAGCACAATCTGTTTATTTTGGGTTCATATTGCAGTAGCGACGTGTGGCTTGCTATATACAGTCAGTGCAATGGTACTGTATGTAAATACAGAGTAAAAAGCAAAGCGAGTCGACAATTCGCTTTGCTCTTGGTGTGAATGTGACATAAAAAATCTGCACGCCATTAAACACATCTGATACAGATTTGTCCTTGAAGCTTTGTACTTAAAGCTGCTCAAGAGCTGCGATGACCTCTGACCTCCGACCTTCCATCCCAGTGGAAGGACCCAGCAGAAAGAGCATTTGCGCTCCAGCGATCAATGAAGTATCACATTATCAGCGAGTACTCTTCGAGATCACTCAGCGCAGTATCATATTATATCACATATTGTCTGCTGCTGTGATAAAAATCACCCACAAGAGTTAATCCAGCACTCATTAACTCTGAGTGGAAACACGACCCGCTAATAAACACTTCCCTTAACCAAAAAAAATTGACACTTAATAGCGGGAAAATTGCTGCAGATTTGGTCCCATCTTCAAAAAAGCTGAACTTGTGTCTGCAATCAGGCCCAAAGCGCCGACGTTAATGCGTGCTGATTTTTCACCGACTATTATATTGAGCTGACAAGTGTTGACTGGAGTGTTGTTGACTCACTCGTAGTGCTGATATGGCTCCGAGGCGCCACTTCAAAACTATTTAAAAGCGTTAAATTAAGTCTGATGGCTGCCACAGAGGACGGTTAATGGGTTGGAAGGATCCTCGAAGGCGAAGGGCGCTCCCCGTCCCCCCCTTTTTTAACGCTCTCTGGAACATATGGAGATTTGCTCTCTGGACCAAATTGGCTTCAACACGCAGGCGGCACACCTCAGAGGACCCGGCCCTTCTTAAGTGATTTACTCCCTTAAGCTTAGCTGCGTTGCTTCTGTAATTACAGGAAATTGAAACAGACCTTAGCGAGGAGGAGGAAAGCGGCCTGCTGGCGTTGGTGTTGGTGTGGCCATGTGGCGTGCGTGCATGTTGCGGCTCTATAGGCGGCGTTAACATGCCAATAAGAACACGCACACGTCTGGCGTGAGCAGCCTGGAGGAAACGGAGAGCCAGGAGACGTTAGTGCCACAACCTCTACGGTGTTATTAAAGATCCCGTTACCTTTGACTTAGTGTCTCTACAGTAGGTGAGCACAAGAAGCTTAACAGCTCCTCTAATCTACTGACCAGACTCCTCCTCAGTGTTTGCTCCACAGATTACTCTCTCAGTCCATTATGAGAGACGGCCACCGCTAATGATCTGTCAATTAATCGACTAATCATTTCAGTTACACTCAGAGTTCTGTGTTGGTATACTCTCATAACTTATAGATAATATGTAATATATAATATATCATAACACGTATGAGTCTTTTGTGATTGATTACTGAACGGTACAGTAGCAGGACTCGATGTTAATGAACCTCATTTTCTTTATATAAAAATGTAGTAGTGAGTGAATGAGTGAATAAGTGTGAGTGTGTGTGTGTGTGTGATTGAAGGGGTGACTGAGTGAATAATGGGGTGGGTGAGTAAGTGAATCAGTGTGTTGAGTGAGTGAAAAAGCGTGAGTGAATGAATAAGTGTGAGTGAATGAATGAGTGAATAAGTGTGAGTGAATGAATGTGAATAAGTGTAAGTGAATGAGTGTGTAAGTGAATGAGTGAGTAAGTGTAAGTGAATGAGTGAGTAAGTGTAAGTGAATGAGTGAGTCAGTGTGAGTGAATGAATGTGAATAAGTGTAAGTGAATGAGTGTGTAAGTGAATGAGTGAGTAAGTGTAAGTGAATGAGTGAGTAAGTGTAAGTGAATGAATGTGAATAAGCGTGAGTGAATAAATGAGTGAATGAGTGAATAAGTGTGAGTGAAATAAATGAGTGAATGAATGAGTGAAAACGTGTGAGTGAATGAATGTGAATAAGCGTGAGTGAATGAATGAGTGAATGAATGAATAAGTGTGAGTGAATACATGTGAGTTGATAAGTGTGAGTGAGTGAATGTGAATAAGCGTGAGTGAATGAATGAATGAATGAGTGTGAGTGAATAAGTGAGTGAAAAAGCGTGAGTGAATGAATAAGTGTGAGTGAATGTGTGAGTGAATGAATGAGTGAGTGACTCACTGACCTTATATTGAAAAGGTGAGTCTGTGAGCGACCCAGTTAATCACTTAATAAATATATGAGTATGTGAATGAATGAATGAAAGAAAGAATAGGTGAATGAGCTGGTGATTAAAGAGCTGAGTGAATGAACAGACTTAAAACTGAGTAAATGAGACTACGAGGAAGCAAATGATTCAGTGAATAAGAATATGAATAAGTGAATTTATTAGATTATTAGTGACCACTCCTCGACTCCACCTGTCACCTGCAGCTCTCCCACCACCTCACCTTTTGTTCTTCTGCACGCTCTTCTTGTCCCTCTTGTTCATCACCACGGGCACACAGCTCGTGAGCTCGGTCCAGTCCGCGTGCAACCCGCAGCTCCATCCGGTGGAGAACCGAGAGAAGAGCCAGGACTCTGCTCGGCCTGGCCGGTGACAGGTGCACTTCCTTTGGCCGGGCATGCAGTCGCAAGGCTGCTCCAGCTGGATGTTCTTCACCAGGTGTCTTCCAAACGTAGTGCCACCTGTCTTCTGGATGTGCAGGAACACCATCACATCATCTCCTCTGATGTTGAAGTCCACATGTCTGTCCAGATCTCTCTCTGTGAAGTTGAATTTGGATGTGATCTTGGATGGGAGGTCTTCATCCACCTCTTCTGCGTAAAGGAGCTCAAATCCGGATGAGTAGCGCTGGAAGAGCCCCTTGTCGTCGCTCCTGAAGTAGCAGGTGTTGCTGTCTGCAGGACAAACATACTGGTAGCCGATCATCAAGAAGAGGAGTGCTGCAATGGGGATGAAGATGAGTCTGTTGAACTTCTCCTCCATGATGGAGATAGAGATCAGAGGTGCAACTCTCCACTTGGTCGCATCCTGCAGGACTTTTACGCACCACTTTTACGCACACATTCCCTGCAGGATCACAGCTCTCACTGACTGGTCCTCTTGGTTCTTCTCCTCCTGGTCCACTTTTCAACTTCTAAACATTCAGATGCATCCTAAAAAATATCCTTTTTGTTCCTTAAATGTGTCAAATAAGGTGGAAGAAGTGGCGCACATGACACCTCTCATGCGCATGAAGAGCGTTCCTGTGCTCGGCTGTCCTGCCAGAGAGAAACACACTGCTGATCGGTGTCTGAGCTCTGAGCCAGCAGCGGCAGCAGGAGAGGCAGGTTAGACACCATGCACACCTGTGGACTTCCGGTCCAGGCTTTCACAATAAAATCTGCACGACTATTTAACTGCTTTGAATCGGATACATTGTGGAAAGATCTAATTAGACTAGCTTTATACAGTTCAATTAAAAAAAAACAAAAAAAAAAACAACCTCTGGTAGTTTCATGTGTAAATTGACAAAAAAAAATTAAAATATATCAATTTAAATAGGATACAATTATTAGGGAAAGATCTAGTTAGACTAACTTTATTAAGTAAAATAAAAATAAATAAATAAAAACAAACTCTGTCAGTCTCATGTGTAAATTAACAAAAAAAGAATTTAAATATATAAATTGAAATAGGATAAATTATTAGGGAAATATCTAATTAGACTAGCTTTATTATGTTCAATAAAATAAATAAGAAAAAACGCTGGTAGTCTCATGTGTAAATTACCAAAAAAAAATATTCAAAAGCATATAAATATAAATAGGATGAAATGATTAAGGAAAAATCTAATTAGACTAGCTTTATTATGTTCAATAAAATTAATAAAAAACCTCTGGTAGTCTTATGTGTAAATTAACAAAACAATAATTTAAAACGTATACATTTAAATATGATAAATTATATGGGAAATATCTAATTAGACTAGCTTTATTAAGTTAAATAAATAAACAAATAAAAAAGACTCTGGCTGTCTCCTGTGTAAATTAACAATATAAATATTCAAAAGCATATACATTTAAATAGGATAAAATTATAAGGGAAAAATCTAATTAGACTAGCTTTATTAAGGTGAATAATAAAAAAAAAACTGTCAGTCTCATGTATAAATTGACAAAAAAAAAATATTTAAAAACATAAAAATTTGAATAGGATAAAATTATTAGGGAAATATCTAATTAGACTAGCTTTATTAAGTTAAATAAAAAACAACCACTGGCAGTCTCATGTGTAAATTAACAAAAAAACATTTAAATGTCCATTTTACATAAAGTAGCCTCGACCTCAACTTCAGTAATAGTCAATCAGGCCAAGTGTCACATGTAGAGATTCCAGACATAAGCTGAAAGGTTGTATTATAGTATGATACAAACTGTAATGCACCCCTAAATTATATTTTGTATTGTCATACATCACCCCAAGTGAAATCAGCTTAAGTTAAAAAGTAGTTAAAAAAATAGCTTTTATTTTGAAGACCCACAAGTCTGGCTTCTGGTTTAGTATTGGCTGGCTTGACTCTACATCTGCTCCAGTCATCTGTCCTGGCTGCCTAGTCGGTGACGCAATTGCATCTCTAATCACACACACACACACACACACACACACACACACACACACACACACATACATTGGCAATCTGAGTGGCCTAGAACAACTGCTGTAGGAAAATCACTAATGCCAATAATATATAGGAAACCTGCTGGGAATTAAAGTAGAAGCGATGCAAACAACAGTGATTTTAATGCTATATTTGACTTATTTTATATTAAATGCATAAATAATAAAAATAATAATTGTATTTATATTTATTTATTTATTTATTTTATTATTATTATATAAAACACACAAAAAAGGGTCCATAAAAATATATTAAAATTGTAGTTTTAGGCTTGTAACAATAAATACGAATTTAACAAACTGTATTTTGTAAAAAAAGTAAAACAAAGAAACCAAAACAATAAATCTCCGTCTTCTAGTTTTCATGCTCAAATAGAAGTTAATGCAGAAACGTCTCTTTTTATAGTATTCACATTGCAGCGCAGCATTTTATGCATTTCTTAAATTGTAGTTGAAAATATGCAGTTACCTCAAGTTAACCTTTTACCGTCATATCAGTCATATCAGTCATGTGCACCTTTGACATTACACAGTGATCTTAAAGTATCAACGGTATATGTTTATTCCATGTCATGTTAAAGCGGATCTATTATGCTTATTTCAGGTGCATACTTGTATGTTGGGTTTCTACTAGAACATGTTTACATGCTTTAATGTAAAAAAAAAAAAAAACACTTTATTTTTCTCATACCGGCTGTTTTGCATCACCTCTTTTCACCCTCTGTCTGAAACGCTCTGTTTGAGCTCCGAAAAGCCCAGTCTGCTCTGATTGGTCAGCTGGCCCACTCTGTTGTGATTGGGCAACCGAACCAAACTCTTCGGACTCCGCTGCAGCTCCGCTCTAACTAGCTTTTGGTGCCTTCAAATGAAACCCTTGAGTTTGTGTTTCCAACATGGTGAAGTCGTGTACACAATATGCTTGGCGTTCAAGTGGTTGAGTCGTGAGAACACCGCTGCTAAGCAACGGCAACGTTACTGTCTAGAAGCCATCAAGGCTAACAAAATAATGCAAATGCAAAGGCATAATGACAGAGGAAAAAGCTGAGGCTGTTGGGAATATCAACATTTTCCTCAGACATATTATAAAATTATAAAGAAAAACAATATATGACTAAAATTACAATATATTAACTTATCATGCCCCGAAAAAATAACTTCCATGACCTCCGTCATTTCTGACAACGTCAACAAACACGTCAAAACTCGTGAGCTTTCAGAGCACCATTTGTTTGCCAAAATAGCAGACTGTTGCTATGTATAACAGACCGTTGCTATGCGCGCAGTTGTGCATTATCCCTTATGTGTTACTTAGTGACATCACCACGTTATGGAAGAAAAGGTGGGACTTCAAGCAAAGCAGTTCATTGACTTTGGGCTTTGTAACTTTGCAGACCTTTTACATGCACAAAAAACTATATGACACACTAAAGGAAAGGGAAAAAGCACAATAGGTCCTCTTTAATATTGATATAATGGCTGTAACTGAAGGACTCAAGACTGTTGTACTCAGTAGTATATCTGCTGAGCGCCAGTAGAGAAGTCTTAATATCTTAATATGTGTCTCCACAGTGTGAAAATATCACTCCTCCTGTGATTTAAAGTCACCATGCAGCCGGCAGGAAAGAGTTAAATCCTCAGGCGAGCGCGCGACGAGTCATTTCAGCACCATGGACAGATTCCAACATGTCAAGTCAATAATTGGCATCGCGTGTGAGGGAAATGTGAGAATGTGTGTGTGTTCATATGTACACCAACAGACTGGAACACGTGACGCAGTTGAATACGGGCACTACAGGCTAGAACTAAAGGCATTTCAGCCCTCAGTAATAGATTTTCTTTAAGCCTGCTATGATCAAAAGCTTTTGTTATTTTTGCCTTAAACGCCCTCCATCAAGGGATTTAACCAGGATGCACTTTGGTATGTATCCTATTCAATCCTCTCTCTGCACTTTGCCCTCTTGCTTATAGACTTAATCCTGAGGGATGGTGGACGGTGGACTGGGGCGGGGGGGTATGAAAGGAATCCGTTATGTTATAAGTGTCAGCACAAGAAATATCTCATTTTCTAAAGGTCAAAGTGAAGTGCTGGACGTTAGGTATTTTTGCCTCAGTGATGATAACATCCCGTGTCAGCGTGCTCTTTACCTGCAAGGCCTCCTCGAGACACGATAGGATACAGTCCTCATTCTGCAAACGGAAACCTTTTTCCACATGCTGATTAAAATCCGAGCAGAGTCCCTGATGGGAAAGAATCTGCATTAATGTTCTGTGCAGTGAAGCGAGACTTGTGTTGTTCTGGCTGTGCAGCTGGGATATTTACGAGGTCCCTGACGCTCACTACACCAAGCCTTATGAGAAATAACCCCCTGGAAGTGCTGATTCAGCCCGGCTGAGGCGATGTGCAGGGCTCCCAATAATGGGAGCTGAAGCTTCCTGGAAGTTATGATTGGATTTGTCTTTTTCATTTTCAGCAGTGATGCAACTGCAGATGTGTATGTATTTACTGGAATTAGTATTGATTTTGAAATGATGTTGAGAAAGTTCACATTTGGACTCTTGCAGCGGGACCTCTCTGGGTGTTTCAAGCAGGGCCGGCTCTAGCCCTTTTGGTGCCTTCGGTGAAAATCGGATTTGGAGCCAACTGGAGGGCTCAATCCCCCAACTGGAGGGTTTAATCCCCCCAACTGGAGGATTCAATCCCCCCAACTGGAGGGTTCAATTCCCCCAACTGGAGGATTCAATCCCCCCAACTGGAGGATTCAATCCCCCAACTGGAGGATTCAATCCCCCCAACTGGAGGGTTCAATACCCCCAACTGAAGGGTTCAATCCCCCAACTGGAGGGTTCAGTCACCCCAAACTGGAGGGTTCAATACCCCCAACTGAAGGGTTCAATCCCCCCAACTGGAGGGTTCATTACCCCCAACTGAAGGGTTCAATCCCCCAACTGGAGGGTTCAGTCACCCCAAACTGGAGGGTTCAGTCACCCCCAACTGAAGGGTTCAATCACCGCAACTGGAGGTTTCTCCTTTTTATTGTTTTTTTTGGAGGGCGACCAGCGCCCCCCAGAAGGTGGTTCCCTAGGCGACTGCCTTCATGACCTATGCCTTAAGCCCGCCCTAGTTTCTAGCAAAATGAGACGCTATTAAGGAAAGCAAATGGGATATAAAACATTCTGCACAAGAAAAATTGAGAGCATTTAAAGGGGGAAAAAAAGAACTGTGGGGTATCGCAGCTGCTGTTGCACAGAATGAAAAATTATCCAAAAACTTAAGAGCCTCGAGAAATATCTGCTCCTTGCTGCCAGGTTATAGAGTAGAATATAAATGAGAAGTACAAAGTGTGGAAGATGATAAAACAAGTAAAAGGAATGCAGAAACACATAGAGGCAAAGCTACAGCATCTCGTATTTCTTTTTAATATGTGACCAAACCTGCAGCCTAATCTGCTCACATCATCATCATCATCACCAGATCTACAGGTGGAGGGCTGTGCACATGTGAAAATGAAACCTCCAGCACACAGATGTGCTCTGTAAGCTGTCATCTTGGAAAATGTACAGATGGCGGTGCTGCCATGGCGACAGCTGCTCCTCTCCAGCCTCCTGCTCCTCTTGTGTTTTCCGCGTGCTAACCCCTCTACCGTCATGTCTCACCTGCCCACTAGCTGTTGTCACCGATCACCTGATCGTCACCTGACTGCTCATCACCTCATTAGTCCCCGTGTGTTTAATAGGCGGTTTACCTGCTGGCGTTTGTCAGGTGCCGCCATAGTTTACTGTCTAATTTCCTGCGCGTGTTCTTGGATGGTTTTAGCCGCCTGCCTCTGGGTTGGTTTGTTGTGCTGACTGGTAACCTGTTGCTGATTATAAGGCTGCTTATTGGTCCCAGTTCTGTCATTAACTGTTACAGGTGCTGGAAATGCTGGGCGGGTAAAGTCAGGATGCCATATAATGGTGCCATGTCAGCATTAAGAGACAGGAGCAGAAAACTGTCAGGGTATATCCGAAGCTTTCGTTGAATTGGTCGTATCTGAACAAGACATTTTTTAAAGTACTTAATTTTGAGTTCTTTGTTAAAAAAAAATGTAGCAAATGTTTTAGAAAGTGCTTCACAGAGAATCTGTGTTGACCTTCATGTAATAATTTAGCACATTATGTTATCTAATAGTAACATTTTGTCAGTTTCCCTGCACCATTGGTAGAAATTGGACCTGGATGTCCCTATCATGGTGCCATGTTAGCAACAAAAGTGAAACTATTTGGACATTCTTTAAAAAGAGATAGTAGTGTTATTATGGTGAGGTTGACGTCTGAGCGAGGAGAACGACGTTACCACAGTTTTGCACTCGGCGGCTCATGTTACCGCAGTTTTGGAAAGAGAGGAGTGAGTGGAGGGGTGCTCAGTTGGTTGCAATCTGCAACCGCACCACTAGATGCCGCCAAATCCTACACGCTGTCCCTTTAAATTCTCTCTGTTTAAAAAAATCCTGATATTCTCTCTCAGATATTTGAGAAAGTGTTTCATTGAGAAGCTATGTACCTTTTACTATTGACCTCCATCTGATAATTGAGCATTAAAACGTAACATCTTAGCAGTCAGAACTCCATTTGCTCGTTAGAAATGTACCATCTTTATTTGCAGTCTTGAATGTTTAAGGTAGTAAATCATATTATTAGATGCCACAGAGCATCTTTGGTTCCAGTGAACTTGACAACTGTGGCCGTTTGCCTCGGCCGCATGCTGTGCGAGAGACTGAAGATTTGTGGACTCTCTCCACCACAGGGATCCACCGGCGGGCCCTCAGACCTGCAGTGCAACGACGGCACCACGCCAACCTGTGCCGGGCTCCCACCACAGACCCCGTTCAAAACGCTTAATCAAAAGGGACACTCTCTCCACTTGGTCCCGCATGAAAAGGAAGCTGTTGGCCCACGCTGTGCACCTTGGCAGCTCGACAGAGAGTAACCCAGATTGGTCCACTCTCCACTACGGTGCGAGGACATTGGAGAGGAGGCCTGTGATACAATCTGCATTCTCTAGCAGGTAATTGAAGCTTTGGGGACATGGTTGATGGTAATGTGTAGTGCCGCGGCCAGACCAGCCTTCCTGTCTTTACCATCAGCCCTGATGGGTTTATCGTTGCCTCTAAAACAGGGCCCGCATGTCACTTCCTGCAGATGTCGATTCAAAATGTCACAGAGGGACAATTACTGTAATCTCTCTCGTCAGGCGTTATTGTAGCGTGTACCCCTATATTAAGGCCACCTTTTTCTGGCTGCACTGATTCATTCTGACACTGCTGTGTAATTTCACTTCCAAACATACCACATGTATGTCTTTAAGGATTTTACATTTCAGTATGCCAAATTACAGAGACCAATTTAACACGGTTCCTTCATTTTGGTGCAATTGTGAGTCAAAACTCAGCACTATTGTAGATGTAGCTTCTTTAGGTAAGAGTTCACCTGATAACAAATATTATTATATCCCTCCAACAACGTAGTCGGGGATATATATCGCTCCGCGTGTCCGTCCTTCCGTCCGTCCTTCAGTCCGTCCTTCAGTCCGTCTCCCGTGTCACACTTTCGTGGTACGGCACGGCTCTACTCGACTCAAATCGCTCTTTTTTGGTTTTCCTTTAGCAAAAGTTGTATATTTACGTATCCTCTACAACAGCTCGTATAATATCTTACGAAAAGTTATTCCTCATTTTCCAAAATTACTTGGTTAGGTTTAGGAAAAGATCATGGTTTGGGTTAGAATAACTCTACTGGAAAAACTCTATAGGCAACAAAACTACTTAATTTTAGGAAACTTGCAACTTGCCCCATTCGGGACCATTGTTAGCTAGCTAGCTATAACACCGGAGATAAAGAACGTATATTGCCAAGAAGTGAAAGTCAATTGTTCGTTCCATTGCAACATCAGCGCCAACCGGACGCCAGTAAAACGTCCACCTAAAAAGTAACAGAAGTAAAACAAAATGATTTCTATTCTATTGTCATATTCTACTGAAATAGCCTGTGTTGAACAATAAAGTATTATAAGCGTTTTCAGTCCAAAATGGCGACAAAAAAAAAGCACCGGGTTTCGTCTCTTTGCTTCGAGGGCTGCAGCAAGTTCAACAGTTTTTCTTCTTGTAAATTTCCACCAGGAGCACGATGTGACATCATCTCAAAAGGAATCTAGTTGTAGCCTTGTAAATAGTGACCTTGCAAGATGTGACTAAAAACTCTGCTACTTAAGACACATTGTCTTCAAATGTGAGACGGTGTCTGACTTCAGTTTTTTAAAAGTCTTTTCAAAGTCTCCTGGCGTATGGCAGGCATTAGTCTTTAAACTCAAAATAAAGCATCTTAATTGCTGACCCTGACGCATTTTAAAGTAAGGTACACAACATTTAAAAGCATCTTTATGCGCCACGTTGTTAATGAGTGAGATTAATTGAAAGAGACCCATTGCTGACATTCACTACATAAATGTTACACCGGCTGATTCAGGAGGAGGCTTTAATGCTCGTAGTCCCAAGGACGGAATAAATGCACTGCATTAGATTTAATGTGGCGAATAAGGGAACAAACAAGTAAAATCATCCGTTTTTTAAAGGAATGACAAGGCCGAGATGCATCTACCAGTAAATATCTTCTAATTAACATTCTCCAGAAAACATTTCAAACACATTTCTCAGGCTGAGAGCTGTATAGTGTTCAAAGTGAATTAAAATGCGATTATTGATGTGCGTGAACTCCAGTTTTGATCAAGGCGAAGAAAATAAACATACAGAATATTTGACAGTCACCGAGGCTTTCTTAGTTTTTATCTTCCTGCCTTTGTTAGCATGTAAAGTACCCCTCCGACGTCTCCCATATCTACCAAAGCAGTCATGTAACACTGGATCAAAAAGTTTAATTAGGTCAATGTGTTCCGAGGATGTCTGTGAATGTGTTTTTCTTTCTCTCTTTGAACTTAATTGTGTCAAAACACCTTTTCATCTTAAGAAGCCCAATCTGTGACTTCTTTCGGGAAAGAAAAAGTGTTTGTTCACACAGCGACTTTTTTAGAGCCACTGTTTCTTATTCTGAAATTCACCACCAGGGATTCATATACTCACCTTGAGTACATCTTTTTTTATGCTGTAAATCCGTGAAACATGTGATTTCAGTAGTTCGCAAGACTGTAATAGCATATAAATGTATTAATTTAATGTGTAAATTAGTATTTTTTTCACGAACAGCACCTAATAATCAGCTCAAAGTTGTCCGAGGTGCACTCGTAGCTAACAATTACAAAGAATAGATGATTTAATCTATTAGAATCCCCATTAGCTTCATCAAAACAGAGGTTATTCTTCCTTGGGTCCACACAGACCACTCGACGACGAGAATTACGCAACTTAAAGTGCCACTCTGGAGATTTAGCATTTCACTTTTATTAAGTTGGTGGACTCACAAGAGACAGATTAAGAAAAGAATCGTCAAAATCGGAGCAGCAGAAGCCGAGATATCCTGACTTGAAGTCCCTAGTGTGGGTCAAAAACAGTGGATCCTACATTTCCCATAATGCAACTGTCTTTTGTTAGACCCTCACTGCCTGCCCACATCAAACTCCACACCTTTGGTTTGTTACACAGGTTTTCTGGTAAAAACGATTGGAGTCTCTAATGCTACAAATATAGAAATAACCTTGATGACATCACTATGACATCATCAGGGTTATTTTTTACAGATTTGTCAAAGGTCCTCCAGAACCACAGAGGACATTATACAGCTGTTTTCACAGGTTGATAATACTCCTCATGATGAGTAAACTGGACTTGAAACTCGTGGAAATCAATGTGGGCCTTTAATATTTATAATAATATTTAATTAAAAAGAAGTATGTGGAATTGATGTACCATGGCATTTACAAACTAAATAACACAAAATACCAATATAATACAAACAATATTGTTCATTACTACACAACTGATCCCTCTAACAATGGTTTAAACTTGAGTTAAAGTGATGCATTTTGAGTTCTGTGGGTAAAGATTTCCACATATTGATCCCCAAAGCAGGGCTGCAATTAACAATATACTTCCATGACTGAGTATCTGGTTTGTCTATAAATCGTCCGAAAGTGGTTAAAGTAGCTCGTTACAAATCACAGAAGCCGAGGTGATGTCTTCATATTGCTTGTTTTCTCTGACTAACAGTCCAGAACACAAAGATACTCAATTCACAGTGATATAAAAGAAAGAAAAGCAGCAGCAAATATTTACATTGCAGAAGCTGAAGATGGAACCTAGGCATTCAAGTTTAATATTAACACATTTAATAAACTCATCAATAGTTCAGAAGCGGCTGGGTATTGATAAATGTGCATTTTTTTAAATGTAATGTGTATTGATAAGTTCATGACGCTGTCCATGGTGCTGAAGTCAGCTCATGTCTGTGCGGAAAGTATAACTGAACGGTTTAACTTGTATGTAAAAAAAACAAAATGTTAAAGACAATTTGTCTTTGCTATGCTAAGTTAACCGCCCGCTCCTGTAGCTTCATATTTAGCATGCAGACATGAGAGTGGTGTCCTCTACATCTTGGCAAGAGAGTAAATAAGCATAATTCCCAAAAAGTCCCAAAAGAAATTATTAATAAATACAACTATTTGCAACTTATAATCATAAACAGTCTGAGTATAGATGTATGTAGGCTTAGTTTGTTTTTATAACTTTGTTTCTCACATATTAGATGGAAGTCTAAATGCATAATGTCCACTGCCTTTTAAATGTGTGAATAATGTATTAACTCTGGTGTGGGCTGACCCCTGGATGAAAAAACGTTTTAAAGGAACAGTGTGAAACATTTGGGGGGCTCTATTAGCTGAAATGGAATATAATTTAATAAATATGTTTTCATTAATGTATAATCACAGAGTGCAAAACCGTGGTACCGCCAGCCGCCGTCTGACTTCCGTTGTGGAGGGATACTCAGTTGGTTGCAATCTGCAACCACACCACTAGATGCCGCCCAATCCTACACACTGTCCCTTTAATGTTGTGTTGTTTTAGTTTGGTGGATTAATCGTTTTTCCGCTAATATACTGTACATTTGTAGTGTTACAACAGAACATGAAAATACCACTGTGCACGTTACGTCATTGTTGTGATGTTCAGTCTGATTAAAGCACTAAACGGCTCCATCTGGTGTGTGTCTGCGCCAGGTTAACTGTGCCTTTTGAGCTGAGTCAGGGGCCGTCTGGGCCACGTGCCCGATAACTCTGGCAGTCGACAGTTCACTATTTTATGGCCAATTCACACCAACATCATCATCACGCATTCCAGGCACACGTTAAAAACACTGGAAACGGTCCCGGTCTTCAGCCTCGTTTATGCTTCCGTTTTCCCAAATTGGCTCCACGCCTGCTACGCTCCAGCTGGGCCTCTTTTGTTGAATTAGCCATAAAGATTGAACAATTCACGTTTTGGCCAAATCTGCCACGCGCGCTCACCCCAATGGGTCATGATTAAATTCATGTCACAACATTTGCAGGTACTCAAGCCTTTAGTGAGTAAAAAAAAAAAAAGATTTGCGCAGCACTCTTCGGGTGAGGTGTGAATTGAAAGAAGTCATTATCTACAGAAAACACCTTCCCGAGAGGCGGCGAGGAGAGGCTTCAAAAGGATACTTTATTTTTTTCCGCAATCCAGACACATTGCAGAAAATAGGGGAGTAGTGTGCGGGGGGAATCTCTGGGAGGCCAAGCTGCTTAGGTAACTGCATTAGACAACCAAACATCAAAGCCTTAAATATTCAACGGGCCCTCAGACGGCGAGAAAATGTACAAATGGATTATTCCTTCTTGAGTAAACACACATAGAATATGAGCACGTGGCAGAGTGAGAATACGGGTGTGCAAGGGAGCATTTGGCAAACGACGATGGTAAAACACGAGAGCAATAAAAGAATAATGCTTCCAAGACGAGACGCGGCGTTATCGCAGATCAGACACCTTTCTCGCCAGCTCTTACCAGCAAAACCAGTCCCACAATATCCAGCTGTCACCAGTGACAGTATTAACATTGTGATGCTTCTCCTGTGCTCTCGTCCTACATTAGGTGCCATTTCCAAGAAAACTGTTCAGCGAGGTGTCCGGGAAGGAGTCGCCACATCGTGAGACAAATAGGAAGTCTGTGGAAGTTCTCCGGATCTATCGGTAGGATGTTCTCGTGATGAATAGCCAACCTTGTTTCCTAAACTCTGCTCCCGTGCGGAGGCTTCATCACTATGCAGCTCTATCTTCATGCATCTAACTCCCCGGCTGATTTATTGGAGGCTGTGGCGGAGTCGCTATAGGCCTCGCATCAAACGTATTTTGTGCACAAGTACAAATGCTTACTTAGACGGCGTGAGGAAAGGTGCATTTGTAAGATGGATGAATGCTGCACATTTGAATTGCAAAACATTGAGAGGCTCATTCCACGGATTTGTTTGATAAAAAAATATTTTTATATAACATCTCTGTGAAGAAATATCTATGCATCCAGGTCAGGCTGTTCTCATACACCGTTCGTTGCTATATCTACGTTATTCATATCCCACATAATCAATTTGTATGTAATCTATATAAGTGTGAACCAAGAAGTATAAAGAGTGACAAATGCGGGGTGGACTTTTACCCAGCTGACCAGTGATCGTATCCCGTGTGAAACCAGAAGTCTACATTGATTTGTCTGTCACGTAACTTCCGTACTTAAGTTACGCCACTTCAGGAGTTATTTTAACCCAAACAACGATATTTTCCTAAACCTAACTTAGTAGTTTTGTTGCGTAAACTTAACGAAGTGGTTTTGTTTCCTAAACATAACCAATTATATCTTTTCCTAAACCTAACTAAGTAGGTTTGTTGCCTAAACTTAACTAAGTTTTGTTGCTTAAACATAACCAGTTCGATCTTTTCCAAAACCTAACTAAGTAGTTTGGTTTCCTAGACCTAAATATGTAGTTTTATTGCCTAAACCTAACCAATTTTGATCTTTTCCCAAACCTAACTAATTTGTTTTTGTATCGACATTTCTGTACTAAAGTTACGTCACTTCCGGTCTTATTTTAACCCAAACCACAATCTTTCCTAAACCTAACTAAGTAGTTTTATAGCCTAATCCTAACCAATTCAATCTTTCCTAAACTTAAATATTTAATTGTTTCCTATGAAGTTTGTTTTGAAAAGACTGGAGCGCAAATTGACATGTGTGTCTCGTGTTACTGGACATTCGTAGGAAAACGCACGTAAAATGATGAATAGCTTTTCAGAAGCTATCATACGAGCCGTTGTCCAGTGAGACCACACATACAGGTTTTGATGTAACTGAACACATTTCATACACAAACGATGATTGATTAGTTCAGTCTCAACGTCCAAACCGGGACACTGACCTTTCTTTACCTGTTAAATATTCATGCTGCCTTGTTGTGGAGGTCCCTTCAGGATAAAATCACATCAATAAGAGATATTTAGTCTGGCATTAATGGCAAGGAGATTTTGGACATTATTCAGAGGACTGAGAGTCTTATAAAAAATGGCTGTGATCCACAGTTAAGATGTGTATTACGACCATCTGGTTGAGATTCCAGGAAGCTTGCGTCGCCCACTCATAAAGCTGCGTGTCCTATCCTGTGGCCGACTATTTAAAATGCACCGGAGCATTTGTGGATTTCTCCTAAGGATAACAGCAGCCCTAATGTACAATCTAAGAAGATTGTTCTGTAAGCCTTAAAAAGGATCATATCTGATAGAAAAAGAGATGAAACCGTTTCAGACAAAAGCTTAACATGAGCCGGAGAAACCGGTGCAAGAGGTGCAAGACCAGAGGCCGGGTTATCGTTGCGGCCGAACTCTCTCCGGCGAAGCACCCCTCGTGGCATTTAAAACACATGTCTGCGATAACATCATTGGTTCTTTTCTCCCTCCCTCTGGCCTCCAGAGAGAATCTCCGAGCATCTCTAAATGTCACGTTAAGTGCTTCTCTTGTCCCGCACTGACACAAAAACGAGGTGCTCTC
This sequence comes from Sebastiscus albofasciatus, assembly GCA_916701655.1. Classification (NCBI taxonomy): domain Eukaryota; kingdom Metazoa; phylum Chordata; class Actinopteri; order Perciformes; family Sebastidae; genus Sebastiscus; species Sebastiscus albofasciatus. The sequence continues at coordinate 14,351 of CAKAOI010046697.1, read as the reverse complement.
TGAATACAAAGAAGGCCCGTTACTGGATGGCTGCCATAGCTCAGAGAGAAGGACAGTTATCTGGTCTCCTCTTTCCTGCTCTCTCCCTCATTTGTTCAAACTGTCAAAAGTAACATTTAGTCTCTAATAGGGCTGCCCAAAGGACGACAAAGACTTCCACTCGTGGTCATAACTACATTTGGGTGCTATTCATAAAAGCACAAGTCATGGCGACTTGGAAGGCCGGTATTAACATTATAGTCAATATAACTCACATTAAAGCACTCCTCTCTGTAGTGCAGGTATATATAAAAGCACTACAAGTGGTGCACTAATTGTCTTGTAGCTTAATACTAAGAGGAAAATATAATTAGATCCTTCAGGTAAGAAATCAGGAGAGCAATGGTGTATAAATTCTGCCTTTTTTTAAAATGCTAATGTCATAATAAGGTGCTATTTTAGCTGCGTGGAGCTGTGCCTGATTAAGTGTGAGACAGAAAATTGTTTCCTCCTTGCTGGTTTCTTGTTAATAACAGCTTCTACAGTGTTGTATTTTATCATCATTGATATCACATACAGGTAAGTTTTGGGGAAGTGCACCTTGAAATTAAACACAGAGACAAAGCTTTTGTCAAAAATGTAATGCAAAAGTGCTGTTATAGATTAATAGATTAACATTTTGGGCTTATTCGCTTTCTTGCCGAGAGTTTATACTGTACCTCTGTCATGTCCAGTGGTGGAGTCAGCATTTCTAGCAAATAGGGCAGCCTTTGTGGCACTGCATGATATTTTCTCAATTTTAAGGCCAACTTTCTCGACTGGAAGGACACCCTAAAGGGCACTTTGTCACGTTTTCTCCACTGGAAGGGCACCCTAGAGGGCGATTCGTCATGTTTTCTCCACTGGAAGGACACCCTAGAAGGCAATTCATCACGTTTTCTCCACTGGAAGGGCACCCTAGAGGGCGATTAATCATGTTTTCTCCACTGGAAGAGCACCCTAGAAGGCACTTCATCATGTTTTCTCTACTGGAAGGGCAACCTAAAGGGCGATTCATCATGTTTTCTCCACTGGAAGGGCACCCTAGAGGGCATTGCATCACGTTTTCTCCACTGGAAGGGCACACATTACACATGTTTCGATAACATTTGAACGATTATCGCCTCTCTCCTCTATCGCACCAGCTTTCACCCTGCTTTCATGAGGTTGTTCTGAACTTTTTTGTTTTGCGATGACACTTTGAAATAAACCAGTTCATTCCAAGCATCCCCCAGCCTAAAGTGTTCAAAATGGCTCCCACGTGAAAAAAGTTTGACGCCTCAACATTTACAAACACGAATCTATCGGATTCTCCTGGAAGAGATGTGCAGGGCTTGGTACTGTCTCACGATAAAGTCGGAGTTAAGTTTTCTACCCATGAGCACATTCATCATTACTCCCTCCACATATTCGATCTCCATTACCTGTGTTTCCTCCAAAGGATCCGCTGCTGCTGCTGCTGTGGCTGATTTGCCCTATAGAGCCCGGACCTCGCAGCTCAGTGGGAGGACAAGAAAAAATCAGCGCATGCCTCGTCATTTGTCTGCTATATATAATTCTTTGGTGCCGGTACCTCTTCTGACCTGAGCAACATTCATAGGGGACAATGAAAGGAAGCGGTGGGATGCTTCTCTCTTTCTCCCCTCCCCACCGCGGCGCTCTTTCATCTCGCCTTCCCACAAGGCTGATTCACCACTTGTGACCCCTGCGGCTGCTTCGTTGAAAATAGACAACAAAGTGTCTGAGATGAAAACCGGTGGGCAGTTGTAGGCTGGATTGCCGCTCGGTTTCAAGTTGGTCGGGCGGTGGCGAGCACTCTCGCTGAGCTGACACATGCGTTTGTCTGGATTCATGTCGTGTAAACGGGACTTGGCTGGCACTGCCATGCTTGTACCCACATCTGCTGGCGTTAACAAACTCAACCCTGTCCGACTTTTTCTGTATGGAAGATTTAAAGTGACTCAATCAAAACAAATCAAATCAATAGAGCTCAGCAGTGACGGCACACTTTTTGAACGGCTCCGGTTTCGGATGTGAATTCCCATATTCATTCACTCCATCGACATTTCAGAAAATCCTTATATAAAGAGTTGTAAGCATGGAACCAAGCCAACCAGCTACGAGATGAGTCGTGACCATAAAACATTTGTTTGGAGCAAAAAAAAACATTGCAAAATGGAAAAATAAATGCGAAGATACATCATTATTTTAAGATTGAAGGAACTACTCATCCCATAAACCATTGCGAATGGCAACTCACTGCCTATGGAAACTCCAGAAAAATGTTTAAACTAACTGTTGTGGATCTAAAATATAGAGATTCAGTAACTGCATGCCTTATTTCTCATCTCAAATGTTTTCAGAAACACATTTCGGTGAAGTATTTTCGTAATATAAGAGAAAGTTTCCAAACGAGCCTCCATGTTGGTTCCGGTTGGAAATCTAGGAGCAGACCACAGAGCAGCTCCTCTTAAAGGGATAGTTCAGGTGTTTTGAAGTGGGGTTGTATGAGGTACTTATCCGTAGTCAGTGTATTACCTGCAGTAGATAGCAGCCGGCATGGTCCTAGTTTGGACAGACAGACAGGAGTACCGGCACGGGAGCAAAGTAATGTACTGCTGTGAACGGGGCCAGCAGCAAAACGTATTTTAGCCACCTAAAAAAATCAATATCTGTTTAAGTGTACGCTATATTTAGAATATTTTCGCCGATTTACGTTGCCATCAGACAGCTATACCGTATAGTCTATGTTTCTGCTGGGAAACTGAAGCCAAGGCAACCAGACTCCATTGAAAAAAACAGTAATTTTACCTCACAGAACACGGGTTGTTGCTGGTCTACCGCTGCTTTGATCGGTTAGTTTGTTTGTGTTATTGTGTGACTTTGCTACTTTCGGATTCACCAAAGTCACACAATAACACAAACAAACTAACCGATCAAAGCAGCAATAGACCAGCAACTCCTGTATTCTGCGAGCTAAAATTACAGGTTTTTCCAATGGAGTCTGGTGCCTTTGGCAAGAGAATAGATGGATACAACTGCTTCCGTTTGCCGTCGGGATGGTCTGTCTGACGGCAAGGTAAAGCGGTGAAGATATTTTAAATATAGCGTACACTTAAGCTGAAATAGATTTTTTTTTTAAGTGGCTAAAATAGGCTTAGCCGTCCACAGCAGCACATTGCTTTACTTCCATGCTGTTAACTCCTGTTTCTGCAAACTGGGGGCGTGTTGACCGCCACCTACTGTAGGTAATACACTGACTATGGAAAAGTACTTCATACAACTCCACTTCAAAACACCTGAACTATCCCTTTAAGCTGCATCTCAAACTGTTTTGAAAGATAAATCACTATATTTGAATGTATTCCTCCCTGATTTACAAATTGCATGTGCAAACACGCACACGGAGAGAAAAAAACCCTGTATCAAAGCTTTCTTTTCACCTTTTTGATCATCAAAATACCTCCAGATGCTTATTATTAGCAGAAAACACAGTACGGATAACTGTAACGCCGCGTAGTTCTGAATCCATCTCATCCTCTGCAGGGGAAGATAAGAACCCTCCTTCATGAATAAAGATGTTTCGGCATCCTCTTCCTCTCTCTCTCGCTCCGCGTTCAATGTGTACTTGTTACAGCGGCCATTATTTATAGTCCCACTAAGGCCCAGAGTGGTGAGAGCGGGTCTCATGGGGGATTGGGAAGTGGAGCCACCGCTACCTATAGTGGGAAAGATATACCACCTCACCCCCGCTGAGAACTTCGTGCAGGAAATGAACTCATAAATCAAGCAGTAAATTGAGTGTAGGGCCGTGCTTACTCATCTCAAGAGGTCTGCTCCTCTTCCTCCACACACCCCCTGCTCCTTTTTGCTGCATGACTAATGCAACGCCGCAACTCCTCTGCTTGGCGTGTGTGTGTGTGTGTGTGTGTGTGTGTCTATCGCTCTGGTAAACTCTTATCAAAATTTTTTATTTTCAAGTAAACATCATAACTCTGGCCTGGAGGCTACAGTTGAGTGTGGGAACATCTAGGAAGGAGGAAAAAGAGCCCGAATGAGCATATTGTCCTACAGCTGAACTTCACCGCCTCATTGTGATGCCACTGGTGAGAGCTGCCTGTTTTTACCCCCGGACTGTGAGGAGAGCCTCAGGCTATCCTGACAGTCACAGGCCCTGTCCGGAGGAATTAAAATCTCTATTTATCAGGACTCGACTGAAGCTGTCTAGGGACTGGCCGGGGGAGATGGCAACACAGTCGGCCTCCTCCAGCGGTGGGACTCTGATGGAGAGTTCAACGCGCTGGGATGTGCCCGTGCAGGTTCATTCTTGACAGCATGTGGTGTAAAAATAGTTTCACTTTGTTTTTTTAGTGCTGATCCAGCGCCTGCATTGTCCTGAATGTGAATCACTCTTTAATTCTATGCTTAAAAAAACACATCCAAAGAGCAATTTTCAGTGTACGTGCAGTGCAAGTGTGTGTGTGTGTGTGTGTGGATCCACCCCGCTGAGCTGCTGCTCCCCATTAAAGCTGGGACTGTGTCGCCTCCCGCGGCTGCTCTCCATCACAGCAGCGGTAGGCAGCATTTGCTCTGACAGAGAGGGAGGATGGGGAGGGAGGATTCGCCATCACTCCTCCTCAATAAAGCCGCAGAGTCTGCAGAGCTCGGATCAGATCTCTACTGACCTCCATTGGTGGAATAATGTACTTGTTAGGGTGGCTTGGAAGTGTGGAGATACTGTAGTTTTTACTCCATTACATTTATATACTCTTCTGATTTAAGATGTTATATAAAAAACGTAATAACAGCCTTTTTGGGCTTGTGTATGGAGGACGGAGCTTGCCAAAATAAATAAATAAATAAATAACAAATGCAAAAATAAAAAACAATGCAGAAATAAATGAAAACATTTAAAAATGTATAAAAAATAAATACATAAATAGATACATAAAAAAAGGGGGAATTAAACAGAAGAGTAAATAAATTAATAACAAATGCAAAAATAAAAAAGGATGCAAAAATAAATAAAAACATTAAAAAATGTATACAAATAAATACATAAATAAATACATAAAGGGAAAATTAAACAGAAATGTAAATAAATAAATAAGGGAATTAATACAATAGATAAATAAATAAAGAAGCAAATTAAAACAGAAATATTAATGTCACATTTTATCAGTTAATTAATGTTTACATTTATTTCTAATATTTTTGCTGCCTTTAATGAATTCAAACCATATTTATTTATCTATCGAGTCATTTATTTATGATTTTTCCAGTTCAACCAAAGAGGCATTTCCACTCTAAACTTCACACACGGTTTCATTTCAATAACTGTTTGAGGCCCAAGACAGGTCCAATATTTCACAAGAAAGTAAAGATTAAATAAACGTTTTGTTTTTTGTTGCAGAACTTTCTACACCATAAATAATCTCATGTCCCCCCAGGTTATATTCAAAGCGTTTACTTTAATACTTAAAGTACATTTCGCTGCTAATAACTCTGTATTTTTACTTAAAGGTGCAGTGTGTAGAACATGGTGTACTCCGTGAAGAGGACCCGCTCCCCATGTAGATATAAACGGCTCATTCTAAGGTAACGAAAACACAACGATTCTTATTTTCAGGTCATTATACACTGAAGAAAACATACTTATTAATAAGGCTTTCTATCGACTAAAATCGGGATTAATAGCAAGTTAATCACATTTTTTTATCTGTTCAAAATGTCCAACCAATTTCACAACAGCAGGTTATAGGGGGATGATTCAAGATGATTTGAACCACAAGGTGGAGCCCTTACACAGGAGGACCAGCACACCTACTGTCTGTTGTATGTGCAAAGTTTCTCAAATCTTCCCTTGCATCTCTCCAGCTGTACTGATGCTTATCTCAGTATATCAACATGTGCTCTGCCTCTGTTTTAATCATGTTTTATTCTCTTTTGAAGCAGTGGACAGTCACCGTCTGCAACCCTAATCCCCCTCATCCCTGTTTGCAGACTCCCTGTTTCTCCATTTCAAAGCCCGGAGCTCTGCTTCTCCCTTCCCCCCTTCAGCTCTGTTTTCTCTGCAGGGCTGCGTCAAGATGACGTCAAGACGCACACAACACAACCGGAAGTGAGGAGATTTGCCCTCAAAGTAAAAGGTTCTGCATAACTCAGCTCTGTTAATGCATCATACATTAGATTGAAATTGACTTTTTCTTGTGCAAAATGGGAAGATTTGCATTTGTAGCATTTTCACAGCTGTGTATTGGTCTTTTCAAAATAAGATATGAAACTGTACACATTTTGAAATGTGCTGATTTCAGCAACAAACAGTTGATACAATTTTTAAAGATAGATTTAAAAGAGATTTAAACAAGGAATAGAAATAGATGTATCATATGGCATAAATTGTGTAATAAACTGTATGAATGCAAAATAATAATAATAATAATATAGAAAAGCTTCAGGGGATGTGTCAAATACAACAATAGGAGAGGAAACAATGAAAAAACACAGAAGCATATTTAAATATTCCAAATCAAATTTATATATGTGTATACTGTATGTATATATATATATGTGTGTGTATATGTATGTATGCGTATATATCTAAACATATGTGTATATGTGTGTGTGTATATGTATACATATGTGTATATATGTGTGTACATATGTATGTATGTGTGTATATATGTATATATATATATATATGTGTGTGTGTGTGTATATATATGTATACACATATACACACAATCTATATATTTATATATATATATATACTGTATTTCTACATTTTTATTTATAATATATCTTTATATTTATCTTTATATAATATTTATACATATATATGTATATCATATATATAATGATACATAATATATGATTTTATATATATTATTATCATATCAAAGTATGTGCAAAAAATTAAAGGACACGGAAAAACAATGTGATTAGTAGCCTAATAGAAAATATGTAAATGTCAGAAAACCATGGCTTCCACTGCTATGAATTATTACTATTATTATTACTATTATTATTATTATTATTATAGCTATGAATTCTTTAGTATTCTTCTTATTATATTATTGCTATGAATTCTTCTTATTATTACTATTATTATTACTATTATATTATTGCTATGAATTATTTTTATTTTTTTCAAGAAACTTGTATGTAAATGTACCAGATTCATGCACACGTTTTCATCTGCAGTTTTTTTTTTTTTTTGCCATGATGTTAAAATGTAGTTTTCATTCTCACCGTCCGTTATTCATTAAAACAGTTTTATTTTGAAGGTCTTTACCGGAAGTTCGTGTATTTACTGCAGACAGCTTGATGGTGGTCTTATTTTTTTTCGCAAGCAGGATTTAGGAATGTGGAGACCAGCAGCTACGTCATCACCCCTCAAATCTCTCTGGGGTCCCAACGACACAAAACTCCTCTAAAGCTGTAAAACACCACCACAAACCCTCCGGTAAGTTGTTTTAACGCACCCTTACAATACATACATTATTAATATATTCATTTATACATGTTTAGTGGTGTATAAAACTGTTTTTATCACGTTTAACGTTAAAGTTTAACCCCAAAAAAGAGACTTTGTGTTTGAAAATGTGCTGCTACAAGCTAACGTTAGCTAGTTTGTGACTTGTTTTATACTTCAAAGTAGTTCAGGCAAGTTTAAACATGTGTGCTCATTGTTTAGGTTGAGGTCCAAGCAAGGGGATTAAATAAAGAAGCATGCCCTGACATGAACATGAAGTGTTTGTTTGATGCTTTAAAGAGAGATGATCTGTTAGCATGGAAACCGAACCTCCTCTCTCTCATTAGCAGCTATTTGTTTATTCAGTGAGAGACTTTAAAGATGCTGTGTTGCTCTGACTGTAGGGAAACATCCACTGATAACAGAGACAGTGTTGTGATAACATGTGTCCTCCTCCATAGGGACTGTTGTCTCCATGGTAACATGTGTCTCCTCCATAGGGACTCTTGTCTCCATGGTAACGTGGAGGACGCCCCAGCCATTACATTATTAGATTAAATTAAAATTAAAACAGAAATATCAATTTATTTATGTCACATTTTATCAATTTATTTATTTCTTTTTAATATTTTGCTGCATTTAATGAACTAAACCATATTTATTTATTTATTCATCGATTTATTCATTTATTTTTATTTTTTTAATATTTTTGCTGCATTTAATGAACTTAGACCATATTTATTTATTTATTCATCGATTTATTTTTTTAATATTTTGCTGCATTTAATGAACTAAAACCATATTTATGTATTTATTCATCGATTTATTCATTTATTTTTATTTTTTTAATATTTTTGCTGCATTTAATGAACTTAGACCATATTTATTTATTTATTCATCGATTTATTTTTTTAATATTTTGCTGCATTTAATGAACTAAAACCATATTTATGTATTTATTCATCGATTTATTCATTTATTTTTATTTTTTTAATATTTTTGCTGCATTTAATGAACTTAGACCATATTTATTTATTTATTCATCGATTTATTTTTTTAATATTTTGCTGCATTTAATGAACTAAAACCATATTTATGTATTTATTCATCGATTTATTCATTTATTTTTATTTTTTTAATATTTTTGCTGCATTTAATGAACTTAGACCATATTTATTTATTTATTCATCGATTTATTTTTTTAATATTTTGCTGCATTTAATGAACTAAAACCATATTTATGTATTTATTCATCGATTTATTCATTTATTTTTATTTTTTTAATATTTTTGCTGCATTTAATGAACTTAGACCATATTTATTTATTTATTCATCGATTTATTTTTTTAATATTTTGCTGCATTTAATGAACTAAAACCATATTTATGTATTTATTCATCGATTTATTCATTTATTTTTATTTTTTTAATATTTTTGCTGCATTTAATGAACTTAGACCATATTTATTTATTTATTCATCGATTTATTTTTTTAATATTTTGCTGCATTTAATGAACTAAAACCATATTTATGTATTTATTCATCGATTTATTCATTTATTTTTATTTTTTTAATATTTTTGCTGCATTTAATGAACTTAGACCATATTTATTTATTTATTCATCGATTTATTTTTTTAATATTTTGCTGCATTTAATGAACTAAAACCATATTTATGTATTTATTCATCGATTTATTCATTTATTTTTATTTGTTTTAATATTTTTGCTGCATTTAATGAACTTAGACCATATTTATTTATTTATTCATCCATTTATTCATTTATCTTTTTAATATTTTGCCCGAATTAAATGAACTTAAACCATATTTATTTATTTATTAATCGATTTATCCTTTTATTTTTTAAATATTTTGCTGCATTTAAAGAACTTAAACCATATTTATTAATTTATTTTTTATTTTTTTAATATTTTAATGCATTACATGAACTTAAACCATATTTATTTATTTTTTTATTTTTTTTTAAATATTTTGCTGCATTTAATGAACTTAAACCATATTTATTTATTTTATTCATCGATTTATTCATTTATTTTTTTATTTTGGCAGAGGCAGTGTTGTGATCACATTTGTCTCCCCCACAGGGACTCTTGTCTCCATGGTAACGTGGAGGACGCCCCAGCCTCACTGCCTGCAAGGGGGCGGAACCTGAGCTGAAGGACGGTGTCTCTCTCTCCTCCAGTGTGTGAAGGCAGAATCAGTCGAAGATGGTAAGGAGAAGCAGCATCCGGAGAGCAGATATAGGTAGATGGGGGATCTGCAGTGGTGGATTCTGTGCTCTGTTGTTTTACCTCACCGTAGCTCACCTCACTCTTCCTGTGTGCATTTGATGTTGCATGTTTTAATTGAGGGTTTGTTTCTTTCAGCCATTTCACGACGGAGCCTACTACCCCTACACCGGTGAGACCCAGGGGACCCACTCCTCAGCTGGGATCCCCTCCCTCCTGAACTCCCCTCTCAGCCAGCACTCTGCTGCACCCGGCATGACTCCATCCAGCGTCGCCTCCGCCTCCGCCGTCGCTATCCTCCCCTTCAAGTTCCGCCCGCGCCGGGAGAGCGTGGACTGGCGTCGCATCAACGCCGTGGACGTGGACCAGGTGGTGAGCCAGCTGGACGTGGACGCCCTCCAGGAGCACGTCGCCGGCATCACCTTCTGCAGCCTGGACGGCGAGCGGTGCCAGCGGTGCCAGAGCCCCGTTGACCCGGCGCTGGTCAAGCTCCTGCGGCTGGCGCAGCTCACGGTGGAGTGGCTGCTGCACTGCCAGGAGTTCCTCGCCAGCAACCTGCGCGCGGCGGAGGAGAGGGTGGCGGCCGGCTGCAGGGAGCGCGAGCGGCTGCTGGCCCAGCAGAGGAAGCAGGAGGAGAGGGAGAAGGCGCTGACCGCCGAGCTCAAGCAGAGGAAGAAGGTCATTCGCACGCAGCAGTCCATGCTCTCGCCACGGATAGTCAGCGGACAGAAGGTACCACTGAGATGCTAAACGCTCTCTCTCTGGGGGGATCGGTTACCCATTTGCATTTCACATATGTTTGGCAAGCCATCACCCCAACCCCCCTTCACTCCTCCTCCTCCTCATTGTTCCCATCTATTCACAGCTCCGGCTTTGTGCTTTTTTATCAGAGTTTAGAGGGGAGAAAGAGGCGATATATTGGTTCTGAAATGGTTGTGTACTGTAGAAGCTGCCTTGTTTTGGTGTGCTTATAATAAGCTTTCAGACTGGAAGAATAGGATTAAGAGCAGCAGGACAGATGGCGTCATATGGCGTCAATTAGGTTTTTTAATCCACTTAACAAAAGGGTGACGAGAGCAGCGGTCTAAAGTGGCGTAGCTCACTTACCATCAGGTTATTTATAGCACAAATCAAAAATCTCCCTCTGACCTACCCAAGCGGTTGCCAAGGCAACAGAAAGTGTGTCTTGACAGCATGTGGTTGCTAGGTGTGCTCTAGAAGCTCAGCTAACAGAGGTGGCTCAATAATTGATAGAGAGGCTGTGTGTTTGTGTCCTTTTGAGGACCTTTGGCAATTGTTGCTTGTCCACGTTTCTACCACACACAAACACAGGGCTCTCTTTTAATCTAATTTCACTCCCAATTTCCACAGTTATTCCAAACCCTAATCTGATTGCATCTGCTTGTTGCAGCAGCACACCTCTTCTATTGTTTCATGTGGATCTTGGCAACCATATGTTGCAACAAGATATCAGTAGCAGCAGGTTTAACATTGAATGAAGTCACGGGCACAATGAGAGGCGGGGGTTAAATGTAGCGTGTGATGTGTGTGTGTGTGTGTGTGGAGCACAGGCAGCGTCTATTCTAGTTGTTAAGTGTTAGTGAGCTGGAGTGTGGCGACACCCGCCGCAGGGAGCAGATCAACATCACTCACGCTATCTGTCTGTATGGAAGCACATGCCTGAAGTCAATGGATGCAGAAAAATAGAAGAAAGTAGTGCACATGCTACAGACACTGCTTTTTTGTTGCATTGTGGGAATTTTTGAGGGAAATTACAGGGAATAAATTAAATTAAATGACAGTAAATGTAGTCTACTTTATAGCAGAGCTGAAGCAAATAGTTGATTAGTCGACCGTCAGATTGATTACCAGTTTGTCACTTTAGCAAAAAAGCTAAATGTGATCTCTGTTGAGAGTTGCACGTGTGCAGTGCTGATCGGCCAACTGAGCTAGCAAATTTAGCAATATTTTACACTGGAAAAATCTGTCAAACCAGATAATAAAAGAAGGTTTTGTGGCATTCTTTCTAAGTATGTATTTGTTAATGTTTTACGAAGGGTTTAGTCCATACAGGGTTAGTAGTATACAGCTGTTTAAAAAATAAATAAATAAATGAATGAATGAATAAAAGTAATAATAATTATTTATATGTTTTTTAGTTGCAGTGTTTTGAGCTGTCGGGGCATAAAATTCTCTTTGTCAAAAAAGTGCCCTAGGTGATGTATTAATCCCTGTATTTTCTTTTTCTTTCAGTGCCCACATTGTGATAAATCCTTCCTCAATTCCACGTTCCTCCAGAATCACATGCAGCGGCGCCACCCTGACGAGTACGATATGGGTAAGTGGACCCATCAGAAAGATTTGGAGGAGGTTAGGAGTCCGATAAATCACTTACCGGGAAGTCTGGAGTCTAGTGATGATTTATTTGCAGGCTACATAAACAATATCTTGTTTTTTTCCTTTCATGTCCTTCCAGAGTTGCGGTCAGACAGCGAGAAGAAATCTCAGATTGAAAGCCTCAAATTTGAGATCAGCAGTCTGAAGGAGCAGATTGTTCAGCAGCAGCAGGACCTGCAGGCCAAAACAGCTCAGGTAGGAGAACCAGACCACTGTGACGGCTAGTTCCGTTATATTTGAGAGAAGGCGGGCATCTCTACGGCCGATATCTCCAACACTCAGCAACTCACACCAAAACAATCTAGACAGATAAATAGAACTACAGCTAAGATGGTGAACTGTCAGTTGTGGTTTCGTTGTGACGTTTTTTGTTGTGATCCCAGGAAAAAGAGCAGCAGTCCATGCACAAAGACCTGCTGAGAGAACTGGACCGGTTCAAAGCGGAGGAGATGGCGCGCATGGACAGGAAGATAGAAGACAGCAGGGACGGCATGCGCAGGGAGATGGAGTTCCTTTACACCCGGAACATCCAGGCTGTCAACGTACGAACACTTGGATAATCCCCTCAGTAGCTTCTTTCTAGCGCTCATTCGGTGTTCAGGATACATTTTTTTATTTGTGTATTTTTATTCATAGGAAGCAAATCAGAATCAGACAGCCAGGCAAGAGAAATCCGCCAGCCCTGTTCACTCGCAACCAGAGAGAGATGTGGACAACTACAAAGAGATACAGATACAAGCCATGCAGAAGCTGGAGCAGCAGCTGAAGAAGCAGGTCAGTGCAGAGGGGAGATATTGTTTTAAAGCCTACAAGTGAATGACGTTATTTTGATTCTAAAATATTCTCTTGTAGGATAAAAAATGGGGATCCCGGCTGCAGGAAATGAAGGCTCAACACGAGTCTGAAAAGAACCAGGTATGTTTGTCAGAATTATTACGCCATTAAAGTTTTGAGTTAGAAGTTAGAAGCTGTAAAATGCGTCTTCTTCCCGTCGTCTCCCAGCTGCTGAACGAGATGAGCAGGATGCAGTCGTCGGTGTCGGAGCAGCAGGACAGCAGCCAGAGACTGCAGCAGGAGATGAGCAGGAGGCTGCAGGAGAAGGAGCAGACCATCAAGGCTCAGAGGGAGCAGGTTAATAACACACCGACTCACACTCACACAGCCGCCGCCGCCGCCGTACGCCCAGTGTGATTATGTCGGGAGAGGAAGCGAGGCGGAGGCTCGGCCCCTTGTTCAGGATATCCTGTATTTGCTACACGGGCTCAGATTGGGTTGTGTTGAGACATGATGATACTGTATATTTGACGGGGAACAATAGTTCACAGGAAGCCGGAGCTTTTCCTGGAGTGGCTCCACATTTTCCCTTCGCTACTGGTGGTAACACAACAGAAGAGCAGCTATTGTATCTGTTTAATACATCTTTACTGTCTTTAAGAGGTTGTAGCAGACTCAGTTTTAGAGCTAGAGTGAAGCTTATGTATGATTATTTACTTATGACAAGAAGAACTTCAAATTAATCTTCAGGTTCCCAGCTTTCAGATGATGAACACCACTTCTATGTGACGTCTACTGTTGACCTGCTATCTCCCCCTAAAGACCTCCTGTACCCCCCTAAAAAAGACAGAAACGGCTCTAAGTGGGTCTCTTAGGGTTAATAAAGAAGTCAGTTGATAATTAGCCTCTTTCCGTCGTGCAATGAATCGTAATCTGATTTCCTGCTGCGACACAGGGTGGTTTTCCACACAAAAGGAGTTGGAAGGAGCTCTTCTGTTCACAGTAGCTGCTGCTTCTTGTTCCGTTCCTCCCCGACATCTTTAAAATTGATCCACTGACAAAAAAAATAACCAAATATAACAAGTGCTCATTTTTTTCCAACTTGCAGATAAGGAATATTTCCTCCCATCCACCCACCAAAATAGTGGAAGTACCAGGTATTGATTCCTTTTCAGTTACTTTTTCATCAGAAAACGTTTTCACCAAAGGAAACTGCGTGTGTATGATAATAATGCATTGAGTGTGTGCTTTGTTTTTCAGTCATGGTCAGTGTGCCACCTCCGGAGCCGAAACCAAAGAGAGTTGTACTCGGTGAGTTACTAGAAGCCAGCTGTCATGAAGAGAAAATAAGAATATAGAAACACTGTCACTCCCAGCATGTTGCTTTTCACGCATGAAGGATTCACACAATGCCGTTTCAGACAGCTAAATAAAGCAGT
>CAKAOI010046696.1:0-105788 GCA_916701655.1 Sebastiscus albofasciatus | reverse complement strand
TTTTTTTTTTTTTTTTTTTTTTTTCCACTCTCTGGGCGCCATTCTAGTTTCTATATGTACTTACAGTAATAGAAAGAGCTTCGTACCATTTCTATTGACCTTCATTTGGATGGATGCCAGGAGGTGTGCTCTGATTGGTCAGTTTCTCCCAAGTCAAATTTATATATATACACCAATCAACCATAACATTATGACCACTGTGAGGTGAAGTGAATAAAATGGATCATCTTGTTACAATGGCGCCTGGCAGTGGGGGGGATATATTAGACAGCAAGTGAACATTTTGAACTTTGAACTTTGTGTTGGAAGCAGAAAAAATGGGCCAGCTTAAGGATGTGAGCGACTTTGACGAGGGCCAAATAGTGCTGGGTAGACGACTGGGTCAGAGCATCTCCAGAACTGCAGCTCTTGTGGGATGTTCCGGTCTGCAGTGGTCAGGACCTACCAAAAGTGGTCCAAGGAAGGAAAACCGGTGAACCGGCGACAGGGTCAGACCCGAGGCTCATTGATGCACGTGGGGAGAGAAGGCTAGCCCGTGTTTGATCCAATAGAAGAGCTACTGGAGCTCAAACTGCTGAAAAAGTTATTGCTGGTTCCGATAGAAAGGTTTCAGAACACACAGTGAGGAGCAGTTTGTTGCGTATGGGACTGCGTAGCTGCAGACCGGTCAGGGTTTCCCCCGTGCTGACCCTTTTACATCATGTGCATGGCAACGAGTTGGAGGTGTCGACTCGACCTCTAAATTCTCTAGATCTCAATCCAATCGAGCATCTGTGGGATGTGCTGGACGAACAAGTCCGATCCACGGAGGCCCCACCTCACAACTTACAGGACTTAAAGGATCTGCTACTGACGGCTTGATGCCAGATACCACAGCAGACCTTCAGAGGTCTAGTGGAGTCCATGCCACAACGGGTCAGAGCTGGTTTGGCGACAAAATAGGGACCTACTGAATATTAGGCAGGTGGTCATAATGTTATGGCTGATCGGTGTTTATGTAGTGGTGCCACTGCTGTTTGATAAAATCTTACTTGATGAAGGACTGAGACATCAACAAGAGCTTTGTTTAAATAGTTATAATTTGCCTAACCCTGATGTAGCAAAGCTTTCCTCTCCAGATTTAGATACCACCTCCATCCTTGATGAAGAGAGGAAGTTAGTAATCACCAAAGAAAAATAATAATAATAAGTAATAAGGCCAACAACAGAGTGCAGCTGAAATGAAACACTCTGACAGGATTAGCAAAAGAAGAATTCAGTGTTTACTAAAACAGAGTAAGTATTTTAAGCCGGGCATGACAGATTCAAATGTGATTAAACCATAAATAATCTCTGTGATTATTATTAATCACTTCAGTCCCCAGGTAGGCCCAATGTTAGTCCTGAGCAAACACAGATTCTGTTAACGTTCCTGCAATCTGTCACTCACATTCTT
Source organism: Sebastiscus albofasciatus (assembly GCA_916701655.1). Classification (NCBI taxonomy): domain Eukaryota; kingdom Metazoa; phylum Chordata; class Actinopteri; order Perciformes; family Sebastidae; genus Sebastiscus; species Sebastiscus albofasciatus. Next base: position 104,353 of record CAKAOI010046696.1, on the reverse strand, counting down.
CTCCTGCTTATTTATCTCTTGTTTTGTTTTTAACACAGTTTGTTCACATAAAAACTGACTTCATCTCTTCACAGAACTTGTCACACTGATGCTGTGCAGGATGTGGGTTCCTCACTTCCTGTTTGAGGTTCTTCCTCTGTGGTAAATGGGAGGTGACGGGGTTGAGCGGATGTTTCACACCACTTCCCTTCAGAGCCTGCTGGTGTACAAGCAGCCTCGGTTAACCTGCACCGACCTGCTGGTTAACTCTGGTTTTATGGTCTTTCTAAGTGGCCATAAACTTCATATGCTTTGCACCACTTCCCCAATTATATTTTGATTTAAAAAAAAACAGTTTTCAGTTGAATCGATTTCGTAAGACGTGCTGAGTTTGCAGCAACAGGACATATGTCATCATCAGAGCTTGAGAGAGTAGCAGTGAGTATTGGTTCTATATTAGGCAACATACAGTATCAGTTATTTATCAACCTGCTGTTTTCTCCACGTAAAACCAGAGTAAATGAATCTAAACACTCACCACTTTGCAGCAAAGAGGCCAGAACCACCACATGAGGGCCAGAGCGACGAGGATCAGCAGCACCAGGAAGACGATCGCCACCACAAAACCATCCGACTACAAGCAGAAAATGACAAAACGTCCATCAGTTCATTCATCCTAAAAATACAGTTTGGTTTTACATCCAAAGACAAAATGGTGAAATGAGACTCAAGTCACTGCTGTTTGCTGCTGGACAGTAAACAACATGTCTGGTGATTATCTAGTGGAGAAATATTAGCAATGATTTTTAATGACCAATTTTAACATCAAGCTGAAAAAGAGCCTTTTAGACTAATACTGGCACATTTACAGTGATGTTGATCAATGTGCATTCAGAATAAAAACAAAGTAAAGATGAGATGCAGAGGAAGAGGGATGTTTACAACCTTTCAATAAAATCAAACTCTAAACCCCACAATCGTTTGGTTTTAGTTGATCACACACAGTGATGCAAAATGGCCTAAGTGAAACTTGGTACTAAAAAAACAAACAATAAAAAATAATAATAATATTATGGATATTATATGTATACACGTAGAGGCAACTAAATGGGAAAAAATTATTAAGATAATTATCTTATAAACTTTTATTATTATTATTCTCATGTAAGGGATAATGGACAGCGAGCCGGTCATTCATTTCACAACAACGACCCGCTAGCTGTACATTATCCTGATTATTGCACAGCTACTTACTGAAGAAATCAATATTTTACCGTGTCTACCGTGTAATGAATAAAAATAATGCTTTAAGGTGTAAATGTAATTTATTGGAGATATTTGACCTTGTTTGATTATTTTATAACGTGAGAAAATGTTTCAGTGTTTCCATATTATGTGTTCAAAATGCAGTGAGAAACTATGAAGTTACTGTTGGAGAAATATAGACTCATCACATGATATAGATGGATGAGAGGCTGATTTAAGTTGTAAATTTATCTAATAATTAATTAAATCTTCCATATTGTGGGCATGAAAATGAAAAATACAGCGAGAAACTACGGAACAACATGACAGGAGAAAAAAAGACTCATCACATGATGAACATGGAAGAGAGGATTAGGGAGGGACAGAGACTATCACGTACTCAAACCACAATATGAGCAATGTGAACTGAAACAAGATTTCAGGAAATAAGAGTGAGGTTATGAAAGAGAGGTGTGAAGGAACATTAAAGAAAGCTGTTTTCATGTTATAAAACATCTCAGATGCTTTCATTTGGTTTCAAATATGGAGGTGAACTCAGACTCACACAGGTGGAGGCAGTGATGGTGTAGGCGCTTGAGATGAAGGACTTGCCGTGGTTTAGACTGATGAAAACGTCCATAGTCCTGTAGAGAAAGTGGATTAATTAGTATCACAGTAATATGTTCAATTAACATCAATAACATGATAAAGAAATCTAACGGTACACAAAACGGAGACAGAAATTGCAATGCAGACATATTGTTCTGTGTTGCATTTTTATGTTTTTTGTGACTCTTATTTTGCTAAATAAAAGGATCGACTGTGACTCAGGAGGTAAAGCTCCTCCTGTCCTCATGTCCAAGTGTCCTTGGGCGAGACACCGAACACCAAATTGCTCCTGATGGTCAGACCGGCACCTCGTATGGTAGCTCGCTGCTACTGATGTGTGAGTGTGTGTGTGTGTGAATATGTGTGAATGAGAGTCAAATTATAAACGCTTTGGATATAAATGCAGCCATTTATCATTTTAAAAAAGCACGTTGTATTTTATCTATATTTGCTCTTTATAATGATTTAATTTCCAGCTTACATCGTTTGATTTTACTCATATTTTTGCTATCATCTTTGATATTAACTGCCTCAGTCGACATATTTTCAATCTCCAAGAAGGACACACACATTTTTACATTTTTTTCTTTTTATCCGCACAAAAATGCTTCTTTTTCTTTTGGATAAAGACAACAGCAGTGGACAAACAGGTATGGACACAAATGACAAAAGGCTTTGTCAATCACGTCTACATAAATGCAAAAATCAAAAGAATAGGTAAGGGACAAGGAGATGTCTTTGTCACAACTCTTTAACAACTGAAATATTAGTGATAATTATCAAAATTGTTCGTGTTTTTGAGTAAAAAAAAGGAAACTAGCTACAAATACTGCAAGTGTTAAGAGTAAAAAAAGAACATTAGCTGATTTATTAGCATTAGATTTACTATTTTCAATATCAATATCAGTAATTTTCTTCGGTAACGTTCCATAAAACACCCCTTATAACTTCCAGTGACAGAATAAAGAGCTAAACTGTTTTATTTCACAAGGAAATCCTGTTAAAAAAAACGAGTAACAAGTCGGGCGCTCACATTAGCCCAGCGCTCAGTAAAAGAACACAATGGGTACAAACTAAACGGTCAAACTCAGAGGGAGGAAATCCTCTCATTATCACGGCCGTCAGCGCGTGTGGATGAAGTAACCTGACTGGCGGTAACAAGCCTCGTGAACTCCTATGACTTATTTAGAAGGGGGAAAAAGGCGGAAGCCAAAATGGGCACAATTAAAACCCTAATGATGAACGGCACCGCAATTTCCATATGTCTATTACGCCCAATCCAATTACGGCAGGTTTAATGAGAATTCAGGATACGGAACGGCTGAAATGCAACACAAAAAGAGAGAGGAGAGAAAGAAGTCGGCAGAGTGGCATTGTGTGTGTGTGTGTGTGTGTGTGTGTGAGGGGCCAGCTGTGAGTGTGTGGTAGCGTACAGGGGAGGCCGCCATTAAAACTGGTGCTGCGGAATAATAACAAGAGAGCTCTTTGCTTTGCTTTGGATTTCGCCCGAGGCAGCGCCTTGGGCCACCAATTCTCCCGTGGTTCACAACAGATGAGCAACCAGACCATGTGTCCATTACTATGCAGTGGATTCTAAATATTCTAAACCGACTCCTTTGCACCTTTCCTGATTTACCCACGCTAAATATTTTAAATACAATTCATGGAACTTTTAAACCGGATCAACTTTGACACTTCACTCAACTTGTTGACGTCTCCACTTATCGTTTTCCTCTTTTTATTTGTTTATTCTATTATCACTGTTTTTAATCAGGTAGCCTTTGTAGAGATCAAGATCTCTTTTTCATTTAAACCATTTAAGGTGAGACACTACGGGCAAAAACATCATTTTTTAAATGCAATTTGGGTTCATTTAGATACTTTGGGATATTTTGCTTCTTTCAGACAAGAAAACAACGACAACAATGTAGTAGGCAGTATATATTATATTATAATTCAAGTGTTCTGAGAGATAACTAGACTTCTGCTCCTCCTCATGGCTCTGTTTTCAGGCTTTAACAAATGTATCCCGTGACGGGAGACTTTGAACAATCACGTCATTTCATTGAGAGAGCGTTCCTATTGGCTGTGCTTCGGTCATGTGACAGAAACTTGGCGTTCCTTCACCAGATTTCACAATGGCAGCGACGTCACAGGCTTTCTCATTTGGTCGGAGTTCAGAGTGATTGACAGCCGGCTCTCATAGACGGCAGCTGGACAGCAGACCTCAGATCAGCTCTGATTGGTTGTTTTCCTTCGGTCTGTGAAATCTTGCAGATGCCGTTAGGAGCACCGGAGGACACAGAGGAACATGATTTTTTTCAGGTTACTTGTTTCATGTACTACTGTCACGATATAGCGACCGTTAAATAAAAATAACTTTTTTTAAAATCATATTTGCTCCAATCTTGCCTACTGCAGCTTTAAGTAAAAGATCTGAGTACTTCTTCCACCACTGATGGAAGTAATGATGAAGCAGCGTCACAGTGACATTAAGTACACACATAAAAGCTTTCAATCTAATACAGAAAACATGGTTTTATTATTATTTATTATTATTATTATTTATTTCTACATCTGTGTTTACACACACTTTGATCTGCTCTATGTGCCCTATTTCTATGTCAGGTGTTTGGTTTGTTTAAAATGTTTGCACCTGATCCTACCTTCCTGTTTAGAGTAAGCTGAACTGTGCATGCCCGTTAAAGAAGGCACATGTGTGTTTTCTACTTTTCTTAATTCTTTTAGAGCAGATGCAACATATGCATGTTTAATCATGAATGTTTAAATTCCCAACAAATGAGAACACTATTTTAAAACTAATTCTGTGTGTGAACCAGTTTTCTTCTACCAGAAAACGTCCCTTTGTGTCCGACGTGGACCCGTGAAGCGCCGCACGCCTCTGCGGCTCAGCGGAGCCGTTCCGGGTCCGTGCATGTTAACGAAGTGCTCGTGCTGAATGGGTGAGGGGAGAGGCTAATTTAGCTGACACCCTCAATCCGTGATAATGGTGGGCAGGTTGTTAATCAAGCTGGAGGTGTGGACCTCGGCGTGTGAAGGAGGAAAGCTCCCAAGCGAGTTACACTGACGAACGCCCGACGCCCCCACCACCCCTCCCTCGCCTGACATCGCTGGACATCCTTAACGCACCACAACCCAACCACAGTCAGCGAGGCCTTTTCTCTTCCTCGCTGAGACACTGACTGCTAATTTAGCGAGTTACTGTTGAGTAGGCAGAATCTGCTCCAGCACAGAGGCATAAGTCATATTAGGCTCTTCTCTTTTTCACCTTTTTATTTCCAGGAAGATTAACAAAAGAATGATTAGTAATTGGGTGACAGCGTCTATTTAAAGTGGTTGTTCTGTGCCACTGTATTACAATTAGCCAGTGGCTCGACAGAACATTAATCTACTACTATTTTGTTAATCACCTAATTGTTTAAATCATTTGACAAGAAAAAAAAAGACTAAAATTTGATGTTTTCAGATTCTCAAATGTGACGGTTTGCTGATTTTCTCTGTTTTGTATCACTGTATATTAAAAATCTGTGGATTTTGTTGGTCGAACAAAACAAGACATTGGAGGATGTCACCGTATGTTCTGGAAACTTGATATGTGTGCTTTATTACACGACTACTTACTTAAGAAATCAATAACTTGACACAAAAATGGTCCTTCAGAGTCCGACATCAGAACTGTGCCCATAGCAACGGTCTGTTATACATAGCAACGGTCGTTATACATAGCAACGGTCTGCTATAAAGAAATAACAGACTGTAGAACGCCATGATTGACCAATCAGAATCTCATATTCAACAAAGCCGTGTAATAAGATCAGAATAGTCCCTTTTATGACTCTTATTCACATTGGACTCACTTCAGAAGTGAATTATAAAGTGCAAATAAACTATTCCCCATTTTTCCGGAGACCCCTGGATCTCCCTCAATGACCCCTGGGGGTCCCCGGACCCCTGGTTGAGAACCACTGGCCTAGACAATTAAACACATAGTTTAAAGTATTCTTACTTCTCATTGGAATTTTTACAGCCAGGAGAAATTACCTTCAGCAAAATCCATCACAGTATCATGAAACTGTCTGAGATAATTATGACTAAAACATTGACTAAAAGAAAATCTATATTACTATAATATAAAATCGTGGCTAAAAAAACCCCCTAAAGACTAAAATGTGATTTTCAGTAAGCGACTAAGAGTAAAACTAAATTTAAAGTTGTCAAAATTACCACTGTGGTGCACCAAAACATATTTTCTGCTTCTTCTTTTTTTGCAAAACCACAATGAGAGCCATTACTGATGCAACACAGGTAACATCAAGCACAAACAGGAAGTGAAGCAGGTCAAAAAGAATGAAAAAGAGGCCACTGAGTGACTTTAAAAAGGAGCCGGGTGAATAATTGAAAACATCGCTCGCTGTCATTCAACGGTGCCGCGGTGAAAGCCAGTGAGTGACACTGAGGAGAGAGCTGCAGCTGCTTGGTGGGTCGCTGGTTGTGTTTGAATAAATGGGAGATGAGAGGGCAGATTGTCACGGGGCCGAGGGATCACTCAAAACTTGGGTAGAAAGCGACACAGGCTCCCAGGGACACCAGTTGAATGGCAGAGGGCTTCTTCCCCGCTGCAGATCTCTGGCTCCGCGTTGGAAATAACTTCGTCCCCGGGCTCGCTATGATCTGTCAGAAAGTAAGGCCGCCGTGACACTAAGCTTTGGTGAAGCGATACAGCTGGAGCGGCTGACAATGGTGACGCTAATGGCTTTCAAACTTCCCTTAAAGATGTGGAAATTGAGGAGGCTGAATAATTCACGGCGGAGCATATGCAAGGCCTGTCACTCGGCATCCAGGAGTCATCACTCTGCAGCAGTTTGTGTGGCAGAAGTTCTGACGGAGGGGAAGGAAACTCCAGGCCTCACGAAGCCTGGGGACCAGATCTGAGAAGTTGTGTTCCAGAGTGAGACATCCACCATTTGGAGAGAGTGACATGCACTCTAACAAACTGACTGATTAAAGATAGAGTGATGGTTTTATGGCACGGCAGCTGGTAACTTAAAGGACCAGACCAGAGTGTTGCACGATACAACTCCTGAACCACAAATCTTATAGTATTTTCTATAGTATATTGTAGTATTTTCCAACACGTGTGTACAGTTTTTGATTTCTGGATCTATTTTTCTTACAAATCCAGGTCGCCATTTGTTTCTATTGATTTATGTATCAGTTAACTGACTTACTTAGTCTTATTTTTGTCAATATAGCATTATCATGTGATAATTCTGTGAAAAAAATGCAGATTGATTTGAAAAGATTGTACTGCATTGACTTCAAATCAATAGTGTAATGACAAAAATTGCCCGACATTACACAACTCAAGCAAATTGCTAATATATTTTCAGATCATACAGAAATGAATGGAAACCCAGCTGCATGATGATTCCAAACTGATTATCTGTGATGTTAAGTTTTGTTTCATAGGGGTCTCAAGATAAATCACAAAATGATTAAAAGGGGTGAGAAGAAGAAAACTAAATTCTGTTTTGTTTTTTCAGACTTTCAGGCCTTTTAAACTATTCACAATAATTATTTGGGATTTAAAAAACAGTCTTTGGTTGAACTGCTCATAACTCATATCCACTCTAAAAGGCAGAACTCGTGATGAGAGGTCACATGTGGATATTGCATCATTCAAGAGGTCACAAGCCAAACATGTTAGGAACTACTGATGTGATTCGTAGTCAACAGGCCAAAACAACCAGGCTGTGCATTTAAGAAATGTCACAAAGATTAACTCAGTTTATCTGATCTACAGAAAGTGTTTAACTTTAAGAATGTTTGTCACTTAGTGCAAGTTGAGCATTTTCTTAATTTTCTGAGTTGTATGTTTCAGTTTATTGCTTATTTTTTGTTTTCCAGTATCAAGAAGACCTTAAATCATCCAATATTAAGAATTTAAAGGTGCAGTGTGTAGGATTTGGCGGCATCTAGCGGTGAGGTTGCAGATTGCAACCAACTGAAACTTTTCCCGTGTGCCGAGCGTGTAGAAGAACTACGATGGCAGAGGCGAAAACGTGAAAACGCAAATGGCCCTATCTAGAGCTGGTCGTATCTAAGAAGGTAACCTGCAAATTGCGAAATCTGATCTGAGATCTGCATAAACTTGCAAAAACGTGCTGCCCGACAACCTACACTAACCTTAACTATTCAAGATCAATGCCTAACCTCAACCATCTTGCGTGCAACATGGCGGCCGTCTCCGTGAAGAGAAGACCCGCTCCCTGTGTAGATATAAACGGCTCGTTCTAAGGTCATGCAAACACAATGATTCTTAGTTTCAGGTGATTATACACTAAAGAAAACATACTTATTAATATTATATTCCAGACCCTCAGACACACGTTGCTCCTTGCATTCTTCAATCAAACAGAGTTGGCTCCAGTTTCATCATGCGGCAATCATAGCACATCCAACATGTCTGTCCCACAACATGGAGGACAATCAAACAACAGGACGTCTTCATACCCCCACCGGAGCAGATGGAGCGATGCCGCTGCTAGCAGCAGCCCTGGGACAGCCTGTTTAATTATTGACTAGCATTAGCATTAGCTACTGTACCTGCTTTGTAAAGCAGGTGTCGACTTCCCCCTCAGTTATTTTTTGCCCTGCACCATTATTGTGAAAACACCAGGTGAGGACATGCTGCTGCAAGAGCGCAGCCACTTAACCTCTCGATCGACGCCCCAGCAGGGGATGCTGGGTCTCCTAATGGGGATACACAGAGGGGGGGGGATGGAGGGGAAGGAAGGGTGCCAGCAGATGCCAGTGTTTCAAGCCTGATGCCGCAGCTGTCAGCACAGATGATGCCTCCGCCGTGAGTGCTCCTACACAGCTCGATGACCGACCGAGGACACTGTGATTCCTGGACATCGAGGCTGAATGTGGAGCCGCCTGCTCCGAGTTCCCGGTGGGACAGGAAGCTGCAGCTGAGCACCTCAACTCGAGAGACCGCTGCATCTGAAATATGCTCCGCAGCAAACCATGTTTATGAGGTCAAGAAAGTCAAGCAGCACTGAGGAGAAGGCCTCGCGTGTAACAAAACATGGTTGAAAAAGGGGGAAACGGAGAGAAGGAACGCGCAGCGAAGAGACGATTCTTCTTTCGGCTGAGTAGAGCCGTGTTAACGGAGCGCCCTGTGCGCCGGTAGCGGTGATGGAGCAGAAGCAGACAGATGGACGGAGACGGAAGTTTCCAGGCTCCGCTGTTCCATGCAGGTGGTCCTGGGTGCAGGGATTGTCAGCGCATGGTGAATTATTTAAATGGGGAGCGTGGAAAAGGGAACGGCTGCATCTGTCGCACATCCTTTTAAAGCCCCTCCAGCAGATGTGTTTACTCACCGCCCGTACCAGCTAACTACTTAATGGGTCACCGTCGGCAGCCAAGAGTTAATTAAGCAAGGCCTTTTGCAAATGGCGGGCACGTAGCATCAGCATCAGCATCAGCTCAGGTCCTATCAGGTCCTATCAGGTCCTATAAGGTCGTAGCAGGCGCTGTAGGTCTGTGGTTTACAGATGTAGTCGCTCAAGTTCATCTTTTTGCTGCATCCTTGTTGAGTTGGTTGAAAGATTCTCTTCTGCTCTCCTGATTTCTGGAGAAAGCAAGATGGAGGACGTCTCCAGTAGCTGCTACTGCGCGTTCCTTCTCCCCGTTCCCCCTTTTCTGCTAACACCGATAAGTGAGGAGAATCAGGTGACTGCAATCCCACTGCATTGTGTGAATTTCCTATTTTACTGAAAGAGATGCCAGCTGGAGAAAGTGTCAAATATAGTATCGCTAGCAGCTGGAAGACAAGAAGCAGAGACCTGCTGTGAAACCAAAAATGAAAGGAAGAACTCTGAGAGCAAATACCTCAGAGGCTGCACAATCTGCTACATCTGTTATTTCATTAGCAGAAAATGTTAAGACATTTTAATCTGCATCAAAATGCAAAGTAACAATAAAGGGACACGTGTCAGTTTTTTGCGTGTGTCATAAGATAATAGCAAAATTGCAAGTCCATCAAAATTAAATAAAACATTGCACAATCTTTCTCCGTACACCATGTTTTATTCATTGTTTATTATTTAGCTTTCTCCCTTCATTAAGCTGTTTTTGTGTTTGTGGTTTCCTTATATACAATACATATATTGTATCCATATGTGATACTTTTTTCTATGTGAAGTGCTTTTATTTAAATCGAAGCTCACGTCAATCTGCTCCTTTTAATGTGTGTATTCTCAAAGTTAAAAATAATTGCAAAAATGTTTAAAAAAAATGCCCCTTCTTCTAATGTTTTTATTTTTTAAGTTTTTTAACTCCCAGATCTAAACCAAAAACTAAATTTCTATTAAGGGGAGACACCCAGGCATTGACATTGGTCTATTTTGAGATTGCTATTTTGCGTCCATAACGTCTTCTTTGAGACTATTGAAAAAAAAAAAACATGCAAAGATTTTTGCAGAAGTCTGGTCATCACTATTTTCTCACTCTGAGCCAGAAATACACCAAACTTTCCTGTGTCATTCCTGGCTATATTTTGATGGTTTTTGCAGATTTGTATAGTATGTTATTCCTAAAAACACAGCAAAAATTGATTTATTGGCTGATGACAGTATTTTCTGATTTCTGAAGCGATACAAAGAGATATCCATAATTTAACTCTAATATGTCAAAAAAATGAAACAAGAATTTTGAAGATGGCTTTATCCAATGTTCACATTTCTATTCTGGAAATGGATGCAAATGAGCTCATATTTATAAAGATTAAGCCTCATTTGCATATCTAAACATAACATTTTAGAAAACTTGTAATACAAATAATAATTGCCTTAATATCTGTAATCAACTGGAGAAGTTTCATGATGATATCTATGAATTAAAAGTTTGAACCTATCCACCTGGAGTGTCTCCCCTTTAATTTGCTCAAGGCTTAACTTCCCATTTCTGTATCCTATCTGTTTATTTAACAGGGACAATACAGGTAAATGTGTAAAATGTGTATAAAGAACGTGTAGCTGAAGCTAATTTGCAGTCGTGGTCACCGGTTAGACTTTTGAATATCGGGTTAAAACAACTGAACAGTTTGATTGTGTGAGAGTTCAAATGCTGTATACACAATAAGCACTGCACAGGACTGTGTGTGCAGAAGAGTGTGTCTCTGTGTGAGAGTGTATGTTGTGTATATAGTGGATGTATGCAGAACTTATTCAGTGTTCAAATGTCTGTTGTTGTTCAAGCCATTATTTCACTTGTGTATTAAAACTGTATTTGAAGAAGGTTTAGCTAATCTGCTCACGAGCAAAGAAACAAATAGAAGTGAAAACATGAAAACACGTCATGTTTTATTTCCCTTCAAAAACTCATGTTCCTGTTTCAGCACCGCCGGTCGGCATCTGGCAGAAAAACATGTTATCATGAGCAGTTTTGGACGTTGAAATGAGAGGATTATGTGAGGTGAGGTTCAAGTTGATTGGGGAGTAGTTACAGCATCGCCGTCATCGTACAGTATGATACATAATCTGTTTTAGAGCCCAAAGGCCTCCAGGAGCCAGCGGCACTCATAATCATACATTTTTGATTGGATTGGAGTCATCGAGGACATTAAAATCTGTTGTTCCGTCTAGAACGCCTAAGCGATCATCTGTTATGGTTTGGGATTATAAGAGATGACGTTAAAAATCAAACAATAGCTGTGCAGCCAGGAATAAATGCATATTTACACTGTTTTCACTTAAATCTTTGTGGGTTGTATATACGTATGGGATGTTTTCTTTCCGTCGGGCTCCGTCTACAATGTTTACTGCGTCTCCACGCTACACCAAACTCTTCATCCCTACGTCTACTGTTTTAACATACAGCTAATCTATAGGTTTAGGAGCTGTTTATTTGCACAAAAAGAATAAAGAAAAAACTGTGCATGTACGAACAAGAAGAACCGAAAGGATTGAAACATCTTATCTAAATATAAGCGATGCATGCGATTTAAACAGGAAAACAAATCTAAATATGAACACAAAAATGACAAAACACATGAAGAAAAAGGGGGAATTAAATAGTTGTGAAAGAGGCCTGATGATGGTAAAGTACGAGGGGAAGTATCTGTGTGTGTGTGTGTGTGTGTGTGCGTGGTTTTATAGAAGAAGAAGAAGAAAGATATGATTCATTCCGCCGAGATAAGCTTCTTGATTTCTAGATTCAGCTGAAAAACTGACAAAGTCCAGACATTTACATGAAACAATGCTGCTTTTCTTTTCTTCACTTCTCCATGACAATATAACGATTTATAGAAAAACTATTATTGTAATGTATTGTTTTGTATTTTATTGTGTGTATGAAATCGAAGTGTGCTTGACGTGTAACTTTGCTGCCTTCTTGGCCAGGTCACCATTAAAAGATGTATTTTATCTCAATTAGTTTTATCTGGTTGAATAAAGATGAAATAAAAATTAAAACAAATCTATTTAGATGGTCCTATTTGAGTAGTCATTAAAATATCACACATTTCTTGTTGTCCACGTGCCAAAATCAAAACTTAAATACATCTACAGAAACGTTGCCCTCATATAAACTACATATCAGTTATTTTGGAAAACTTACTTCATGAGAATATTGCTGTATTTTCCACCGATACTTTGCATATTTCCATCCATTTATTAGTTTGTATCAAACTTACTTTATAGAAATTTCACTACCGTTTATACCCACTTAATAGCAATATTTAGCTGATTAAAGGCAAAAAAGAAAAATGAGAAATGTGTCTTTATTCTTAATAAATAAAGTCTGATAAAATAAAACTGCATTATATGTTAACCCTGAGTTTTTTTCCTATGTCTGTGGTGATGGAGAGATCTGCATCCCATCAGCAGCCGACCACATGATATTGGACAGTGATAATATTTAATTAAAAGTCACCATATGCAACGCTAACGAGCAACAGAAACAGAAATCCTACTGGTTACTTACTGTCCCACTTCATAGAGCTTCGGTGCAGGACACAGCAGATAGTCATTACGCACAATGCTCGGCTTTTGAGCTGTAAAAAAACACAAAACAGAAGACGAGACAGCGTGTCAGAATTTGTTCTCAATGAGCTCTGCATCAGGAAATGTAAACTACAACAGCATTAAACCTGGAAACAATTTTCAAAATGAAATGAAAACTTCATTTTCATAACATTATGTGAGCTATAAAACTTTAGTTTTAGTTGAATGACAGAAAAATACTCGCCGACATTGTGATCATTTATTAATCGTTGAAAGTACTTTTTTTTATACTTTATTTTTTTTCCCTTTTTTTCATGGTTGTTTTTTGTATGCAATTTATAGTTCTTAATTACAATAGTTTATAAACCAATTTTTAAGTAATTGAGCTTAGAAACAAACACAATAAGTACACAAGAGAAAACATCAGCATTCAAAATTGAAATAAAATAATAAAAAAAATTAAAATAAGAAAAAGATTATTAATAATAATAATATAATATAATAATAATAATAATAATACAAAGAGAAACAAAAAGGGAAATAATACAAATAAATAAATAAGTTAATAATAAAACAAAAGAAAAAAGGGGGGTGTAGAGATATTTTACTACTTATATAGATACTTTTTAAATATCTATATAATGTAATTTGCTTAATGAATTGTATATATATGTTTTTGTTTTTATTTTGTTCTTTTTATTTCTTATTATTGAATTGACGCTTTGGCAATATTGTTCACCTGACAGTCATGCCAATAAAGCATATTGAATTGAACTGAATTGAAATATAGCAATATTATTTACATAAGCCCACACATCCGTCCGCCTTCACATGTAAGGTCACTTCCAAGCACATGTATTTTTGTATGCGTGCTAACCCATTTACAAGAGTACATTTTCATGCAAAAGTGGCAGAAAATGTTTTCAACCTCTCAAATATGGAGATTTCCTGCTTTTCTTGGTTTTATATCATATTAAAGTGAAACTACAACTAAAAACGAGACATTTAAAGACATTACCTCGGACTTTGAGAAACCGGGATGGACATTTTTCACTATTTTCTAACATTTTATTAGAACAAACAATTAAAAAAGTTGGTTATTTTGAAATATTTAAACCCTAAACATCCTTTAATATGAAATAAATCCACAGTTATTATGACCTTATATTGTAAACTTATTTGACTTTAAACTTAATTATGATGCAGTCAGGAAAGTATTATTAATATATTGTGTCATGTGTTTGATATTTCTATCGCTGGGAGTTGCATGACGGATAAAAAAGAGAGAGAAAGATGACAGACTGTGTTCGTCAGGTTGACGGAGGCCTGAGCCGTCTCCAGCGACGGAGGTCGTTCAGATTATTGATATTTTTTTTCCCGCTCGTCAGCTCGGAGCTGCGACTGGTTCGGTGATGGAGAAGACGGTAGCATCTGTTCCACATATGCGCTGTGTGTGTTCCATAGTCGCCATGATGCCTGTCCATAATTATAAGGTGCCCCCACTGTTAGAAAGGTCTGGGCTGAACACATGCAAAAGCCAATAAGGGAATAAATAGCCCCAAGTGGGCGAATGTGAGACAGCCTAAACTGAGAAAGGACTAACAGGAAGACATCTGCTAATGGCCACTTCCTGAGTCGGATGGAGTTCTTTTTTAAAAAAGGGAGGAAAAAAAAAAATATGCTCAAGTGTTTTTTAGTCAAGTTGAAATGTTGAAAATCAAAAATAACTTGTCAAGGAGGGAAGTGTTGTCATTGGCAGTCGTCGATCCCACAGATCCCACGGCCAAATGAGAAGCTTGAAAAGATTGGCTCTCGGTGCCAAATCCCGTTTGCTTCCTGAAAAAGGATTTCTCGACAGAACAGACTGCGAGCTCAAAATAAGGAGCACAGTGACCTACATAGCCTCCTTTCTTCTGTTCTGATCGTATAGATATGGAGCTGCTAGGAGACAACAGATATGTTGGGGGGGACAGGGGTTTGTTTTAGCCTCGTCCTTCCTTTGAACACCATCAACTCAGAACGTTCAATAAGAAGATGTGGACAGAACAACCTGCAGGTCTGACTGGGCTTGTTTGCATGTATAGCAGGGATGAGAGAGACAGATCACTCATATATGAGTGATGAGGAATAAGCCATCGGACAACGATGGACGTCGGTCTTCCACAAGCAGTCCGTTAAGCCGATAGTTGTGTTCAGTGGGATTTTAGTTTTGTTGGTCAGCTCAGATCCAGTCCTGGCAGACTGTGTTGACTCTTTGAGTTCTGTTTACCGTGTCACATCTTTCCATCGCTCGCTCTGACGCTCACCATTTCTCTCTATTCTCTATAAACAGACTCTGCATTCATATATAGAATCTGTAGGCAACGGGACAAGATGTTGGTATCCGAAGCATTCTGGTTTCCATTTGTAGTCCGAGTAGTATTGACCAATCACGTTCGAGCAGGATTTGATTGAATGCACATTATTTTGTTCCGCCTAGTCCTGCCCTACTGGGTTGTGACTGGCTAGTAAGCATTGCCTCAATGCGCCCTTGTGATTGGATGTTTTTCTCCTGCTGCCGGGCGCAGAGCTCTCCACCTCCCGCCGGAGCAGCGAGCCCGGATCTGGGTCTGTCCGCGGTGGAATAGTTCCTTTGACAAACCTATACAAAGTGGTGTACAGTTATTGTAACTGTGTATACCTGCCGTGCTCTATCTATTTAAACTCCAGATTTAAGGTGTTAGGAGCCGTGAGCCATGCTGGACACAGGGAGAGAGAGCACAATGACTGCACCTTTTAATATATTTTATGTACTAATCACAGTCATATTTTCCCTTTTCATATAAATAAAATTGTGCATTTTTTGATTAGTCATGTCTCCAAAGCATCCAACAGTTGCTCTTCATTGCTTTTTTATGTTGACGCAGTGCGTTCCAGCCAATCACAGCCCAGCAGGGCGGGACTGGGCGGAACACTCTTGTAAAAAAGAAACAAGGTGTTGACTGCTGGTAAACAGTCCGTGTGGAGAGCAAAAGAGGCGGAACGCATTAGCTGAAACGCAATCTGGGAGCCCACCGGCTATCGGCTGACGGTGATTTCGTTTTTTATGGGCTTGTAAACTGGCTACTTGTGAAACAATCTGGTCGTACACGTCATCTCTCAACTCCAACTCCAGTCTCACATCTCGAGTTGCTAATCGGACTGTAAACAATGAGCAGCACACAGACAGGGAAGTCTTGGGCCCACAAATAAAGCCCCTTTACCCCCAGAGGCTTATCGTCATCAGACCGATAGCTGATGGGCTCAGAGAGCTCTTTCTCTGACTGCTGAGCTCCTGAAAAGCGTGTTACTATGACAACCGGCAACAGTGAGTTGTCATAAGTTTTTAATGTGGTGATTTTGATAGTTATTGATTTTTCCTTGTGTTTTGATGAGTTTGAAAACATTAAACATAGTTAATGTGTTTGTGTGTTTTGTTCCTGACGATATTCCTGCACCGATGTTTGAGGTGCGCTGCGCGGACAGAGTTCAAATTTGCTGCGCTGACCATTTTAAGCGCAACTAATGATTGAAAACATTCACATTTAGCTGCCTGGTATGTGTTTCTATCGCATCTGTTTGAATGTTTTTTATGTTTTACTGTAAAGCACATTCAGTTACCTGTGTATGAAATGTGCTTTACTAATACAATTCATTGGTTGATTGATAAAAATGTAAATGTGAACACAGTTAAGGCCCTCAGCTCTGAACCCTTAGACACTTTAATGGACATCACATGATCAGCAAGAGTCAAAAAGGAGGCATATAATTAATGACAGCACTTTGTGAAACTAGACTCTATCTGGATGGATGATGATGCCGTCAGTCACAGTGCTTGCTGCTGTGAGCATGTAAACTTCCCCGTCCCTATTTCTAATATTAGGACACTATGAATCATATGTAATCCCCTTCAGACAGTCTTCAGTTCTGCAGAAGAAAATCCACATGAGACTCCTCACAGATTTATCGGCAATGCGTGACATTCAAACCGCACTGTTGATAATTTAATAACAAGGAATCCTTTTACTCAGTGACTGTAGACATCATGGCTGAAGGCAAACTGTGGGCTCTGTGTGACGGTCAGCTGGGTAACTAATGCGAGGCATGATGTGGATCTGTTTTGGTGAAAAAGATGAAGCTTTATAGACACAAACGTCTGTAGAAAACCTGAACTTCAGGTCTGAATCCAGCTCACACGGGGCAGTTTACTCATCCAGTCAAACGTCAGCTCATATCTGATGAAGTGACAGCAGTGTTGAACAGAGATATTGTATGAAATGTAAATGGTTCATTATTGCATTAACAAACCTCCTGCTTTTACAAAGACACATTACAGCTACAGAGGCATTCTGGGTTTAGACTAAAATTAGGCATCTCCATAAATACCAACCAGTTTTTTCCTTACTGTCTTTTGTTGTCCTCCGTGCTCGAGCTGGCCCAGCCTGACGTAAGATTTATGGTTTATTTATTGTCATAACAACACCCACTATTTCCAGTTTGACTATTTTAATTTGTGCGTGCTTTGAGATAGCGATTTAGAGAAACATATCAGCGAGGGCCAGACAGGAATTATTATGTGACTCCACATTTGGCTTGTTTGCTGTTCCTAGTGATTAGAGAATATCAGAGGAAAGCTGAATGAATTCAGGCTAAGGAGCCCCATGTGGTTAAGAAGAGCCTCTGCTGTAGATTTAGACCAACTGAATGCAAAGTGTGCTACGGTCACCGCTAATGGTTCCCACCACTTACTGAAGCTCTGCTGGTCGACTACGAAGCTGCAGACGACGCCTTCGTTGCTGCGGCCGATAGCGAAGCCGTTCCCTCTGAGGACGATGTCGAAGGACTCTGAGGGATGGAAACAAACGGGAGATAAGACTGAGAGGAGGAACCTACGTATAGTATATACTGTATGTATGGAGAGTAGGGCTGTCAATGGATTCAAATATTTAATCACGATTAATAGCATGATTGTCCAAAGTTAATTGTGATTAATCGCAAATTAATTGCACATTTTTCATCTGTTCAAAATGTACCTTAAAGGGAGATTTGTCAAGTATTTAATACTCTTATCAACATGGGAGTGGGCAAATATGCTGCTTTATGTAAATATATGTATATGTTTATTATTGGAAATCAATTAACAACACAAAATAATGACAGATATTGTCCAGAAACCCTCACAGGTACTGCATTTAGCATAAAACAATATGCTCCAATCATAACATGACAAACTGCAGCCCAACGGGCAACAACAGCTGTCAGTGTGTCAGTGTGCTGACTTGACTATGACTTGCCCCAAACTGCATGTGATTATCATAAAGTGGGCATGTCTGTAAAGGGGAGACTCGTGGGTAAACATAGAATTACATCATAGATTTACATTCACATATCTGGAGGTCAGAGGTCAAGGGACCCCTTTGAAAACCACTGGTTTAGGTGCATCACCCCTTAACGGGTTTGGCGTGCCAAGCTGCAAGATCTGCAAAATCTGAAAGAAACTACATTTTCTGAGGTTCTGTGGGGAGTTTAAGTGTCCCCTGATGCCCTAAATGATTGATCTACTACTCATCTCTAAGAAGACTTGCGTTACATGCTTTGGAAACAAGTGTTACATGTTTCCAAAGATGCCATAAGTTCAGTAAGGAAGACAGAAAAAGCAGGATTCCTGCAGAGAAAGAGCCGACAGTATGTGACTGCAGCATGAGGATCCACTCACGGTTCACACAGACACTGGAGGGCTCCACACTCAGGATCTCTGTGCACGATCGCTTTAATATCTGGAGGACGAGAAAAAAAGAAAAAAAAAAATGAAATGGGTACATTATCGCTCGAGGGCCGAGAATAAATACATCAAGTCCAGGCCGTTATCGGCTCTGTCAAGTTTAGAAAACAGATTAGGGTGCAACACCTGAGAAATGTCTCACTCCTGATCGGGGCCTGGCGGCTAAAGGAGGGCGCTGAATATCAGCGGCGAGGAGAACAGGGAGGGAGAAACGGCAGCTGTGTCAGCCTTTATGGGAAAATTATGCAAGACTATTACATTTCTCAGTTCTATTAAAAACCTCCAGGATCCTGCATTATCATATAAAGAGGCCCGTGTGAGCCCACTGTCATGGAGCCGCACTATCCGCTGTGATTCAATAAATCAACAAAGGACAAACTATGCAAATCCCAGTACACAGTCGGTAAAAAGAAGCATATTAACTGCAATATAGGACACTTGAACCTTTCATTTGATGTTGGGCGAAACTTCAATCTGAGGAGAGGAAGAGGGAAGTGTTTACAGCGGCCTTATTAACTATGATGGTTTGATATGGAACCGTTAAAAGGGGAGAGGGTTGTAGATGACAGCTGGGAGGAAAAGGATCTGCTGCTGTTCCTCTGAGCCACTATTTTCCCCGTCTAATTACTTCCTTGGCAGTGCCCGAGAAAAAAGGAAAAAAAATTGACTGTTTGCCTGCGTAAGCTTAAAGTGATGAGGAACGACATTGTTTTCCCATTAAGGGTAGAAATGTGAAAAGTTCTGCTCTGCAGTTACTCTTAAATATAACTAAATATCTAGGGCTGGGACGATTTACCTCTCTCCCGATTCGATACTATCACGATACTTGGGTGCTGATTCGATATGTATTCCAATTCAATATTACGATTTATTGCAATTTTTGTTCACTTTTTTAACACTAGACCATGAAGGGGAAAAGTTGAATCATACACTTCTAGGGACTTTTACTTTAGAAAATATCTAAATTAATACAGTAAAATGTTTGATTTTCATGTCCTGAAGTCAAATATATATCAGGATCATTGTCAGGAATTATTTATACAAAAATTCCAGCAACCCAAAAGAATCAAAGAATAAAGACAATTCCCTCACAAATTAGTGCTATTTGCTTTTTAATTCATAAGGGACATGTAATGTTTTATACTTCTGGTGAATATAATCCAATCAATCTTATTTCCATAGATGTATTTCGTATATACAGTTCCCTTAGTTAACACCTTATTTTGAAAACCGGACATAGTCCCACATGTCTACTTCCTCTAACTTCTCCAAGGTGGTCTCTATCTTTCTCCGTCAGCTCCGTTCTCTTTATACATCCATGGTCAGCTCCATCCCATTTGAAAGCATTTAACATGAATGTCAGTATCTGGGGGCTCTACAGTCGTAGCGTCGGCCCATTTGACCACGGAGATGAGAGCGACGTCCGGCTCGACCGCAACGTTACCGCAATACGGTAACGTTTCCTGTCCGTGACGGAGTTAGCATGCAGCTTTAGCCGTGATGTCTAGCTCTGCTTTTCCTGTCAATGTGTGAAACCCAAAGTGTTTCCATCCTTTACTGGATGTGTAGTGTTTACCACGCTGGATTTAACATGTGAGGGTGCAGGTCGTATCCACGACGACCCTCCAACGTTTTCTACTTTCTTGTTTCAGCTCGCTGTGGTTTGTTTTAGTTGATGGATACGGAACGGATATGACGTCACGTTACTCAGACTACAACAATAAAAGCGGTAACTTCCTTCTACCTCCACATAGACTCAAATGAAGCAAATATATCGATTCTGGCATTAAAAAATTTAATTTTTAATTTAAAAATTCATAATACTTAGGTGAATACATTTTTTCCCACTCCTACAAAAATAAATATATTACTTTTTTAAAGAATTTTGTGTAAGTTCCTGTGCAGGGTTAGAAGACCTCAGCGTTTTGGAGATATTAAACTATAAGCTCTGAACGCTGAGATTAGAGGCCTCAGTTTGGTTGAACTCAAACAGCAGCTCTTCATTTCTCTGGGATCTGGTGACAAACACTATTTACAGGCTGCAGGGGGAAAACGGAGGCAGTCGTCCAAATACTCAAAGTCATCCGAATATCTCAGCCAGCGCCGTAACTGGTGGGGTTTCTGAAAGGATGAGGCTGGTTTAGCCATTGAGTGGAAATAATTAGGTGGAAAAGTTTGTGAGGGTTTTTCTGTCACACATTATTTTACAGGAATGCGTCACAACAATGTTGAAATTTGCGATACGGTGCAGGTTGCTCAAAGGATGTTAACAATAACGATGTGGCTACTTTGCAATCTGGGGTTTTTCCCAAAAGGTTCCCAGCTCAGACAACAAAGGTCCAGTGTGGCACAGACTAAAAAAATAAATAAATGACCTAACAAGGGTGCAGAAACTTCAGCGAGCTCTTTCTGTGAGTTTTGTCATGCCGGTCACAGAGACCAGGGTGGATCCTGCAGCAAAAGGCTGCACAGATGATCTCAAATCCTCGAAATCCAACAGAGGAGTGAGGAGGCCAACTAGTCAGGAATCCAGTATTACTAATCAGAGAAGAATGCTCCATTCGGATGCTGGAAGCGTCACTGTGCTCAGAGCCTCTGCAGGACTGATGGGATGAGCTCGTGCAGGCTTTAAAACATTCCGAAAAATACGACTTTAATGGGAAGGACGACCTTGTGTGTGCACGCTCTTATAATAAAAAATAAAAGAATCTCTTAGCTCAGCACCAAACAGATTAGAAGCATATTTTCTTTTAATTATAAATAATGAAATCCACCCTTTTATTTCAATGTTAATTATTACAAGCTGGATTCACATGCTCCTTAGAGATGATAATAATCCAGGTCATTTTTTTCCTTTTGCCTTTTTCTGGGTGCTAGTCACGGTTACTCATGCTTTATAATGATCCAGCTACTACACCTGTTTTGAATGAATCATGGTTGCATATTTTAAATCACTTTTTTATC
This sequence comes from Sebastiscus albofasciatus, assembly GCA_916701655.1. Lineage (NCBI taxonomy): Eukaryota > Metazoa > Chordata > Actinopteri > Perciformes > Sebastidae > Sebastiscus > Sebastiscus albofasciatus. Next base: position 82,726 of record CAKAOI010046696.1, on the reverse strand, counting down.
ATTTTGCTGCAAAATATATGAAAAATGCATCACCTAGACTCAGTTTAGAGCACGCTAGATGACATTTGGGGGTCATGCAATTGTTAGAATAAAAGATATTTCATGTGATGTTTTAGAGGAGAGGAGAAGAGATTTCAAGTGTATGGTCTGCACATTATTTTCTGCACCGAGGCGTCGTCACACAACAGACTGAGAGAACAGAAGACCCTCCTTCGCTCGACAGTCCTGTTCAGAGCAACATAATCAATCATAGTTGTTGTACTTTGAATCCCACAACAGAAACAGGACACACCCTTTGGCTCCGCGTCGCTCCAGCTGCATGTCTGACAGCTTCGTCTTCGAGTTCTGCCTCTTTTCCTAAACACTGCCGGCCTTGTCGGCTCTCACACAGATGCGAGTCCAGCTCAGGTCAGTTGAGCTCCGCAGGGCTCCGGGCTCACATTCATGTTAAAAATGTTGCCATACAAAACCCCCGCCTTGGCTGACAGCGTTTAGGCTAAAAGCTGCAGCAAATGGAAACTATCACTAATTGTCTGGCAGCGGACGAGGAGGGAAACTTCATATAAACACTGCTTAAGGGACTCTTATGCTCTGACAGCTATTCAGTGATTACAGCATTACACTGACAAGATTATGGAGGACGGAACCGAGGAAGGCCAGGGTACCCGCTCCCACACCACCACCAATGTTATGTTTTATAATCTACATTTAGATAAGCCTCGATTTCACTATGCCATTTTGTCTGTCACTGGGCACGATTCTGGAAAAATAAAAGTTAGCTAGCATTGCTAGCGCACTAGTTTATCCAATGACACACTTTGCATGATGGCCCCCTCATTTACGTAATGAAGCAGAAATGCAAGAAGAAATGTAAAAAGAAAAGAATACAGAAATAAATAAGTTTGGGGAAATAATTAAAGGGAAAATGCAAAGGAAAAATAATGCATTAATAAATAAAATAATTAATTAATTTAATAATGAATTAATACATTTAAAAAATAATTTTAAAATAAAAATAATTAAAATGCATTAGTTAATATAATTAAATAAATAAATAAATACATTTAATAATGAATAAATACATTAAAAATAATCACAAATAAATAAAAAATAAATGCTGAATTTAATAGTTAATATAAATAAATAAATAAAAGGGACAATTAAGTAGAAGAGTAGATAAATAGGGGAATTGATAATAATAATAATAATAATAACAATTATTATTATGTATTATGATAAAAGCATATTAATATATATATATATATATATATATATATATATTAAGTCTTTTATTCATTTATTTTTGATTCTGGCAGGTTCCGTCCTCCATACAAGATGGGTTTGATGCGTTACGCTAGCTTTTATTCTGAAGTTTTCATCTAAAATATAAGCATTAAATGTATTGAAGCCGCTGCTGCTGAACTGTGAGTTTTGACACTCAACACAATAAAAACACTGTGAAGAAGATGTCATATGGACAGTGACTAACTGTCAAGCTGCTCCCATTGCAGCGTCTTAATTTGCTAGAGAGGCGAAGACATTTCCTTCTCCGTCTACAAACTGAGGACACAACGAGCAGTTATTTCCACAGACGTTTTCCATGCAGCGTAGCAGGAAGTTCACTGAGGTCTTACTTTAATTTGTGACCAACTTCAATGAAGCAAAGGTGGGGAACTATTTATTTGCCCATCTACCCACCTGATCGCCAAATTAGCCAACAATCTGCTCAGTTACCACCTTCAATTATTGCTAAAATAAGGAAAAAACATTTAAATGATTACCAAGTTGGTGCATAAGTGTTAAATTCTGCTTATTGATCTCATGCATCAACCTCAAACCTGAGCTGACTGAAACCAGTCCAACAGCACACACACAGACTCACACACACCAACACCAACACCAACAGAAAGTAGGCGAACTTACAGAATTGACGATGCCTTTGAGTGCGTGGAAGCCATCTTTGACAGGAAACACTTGGTCCTTGGTGTCCGCAATATCAGCGAGCTGTCGGTATCATCAAAGAGTGGAGTAAACAACAAGTACTGCTGATTTAACGCTGCTTTCTTCTTTTTCTGTTTTCCTCCTTATGACTGAGCACTGTCTTTCCTTTCATATCATGGGCAGGAGGAGACATAGCAGATGGCATGACTGTGGCAAACACTTTGCTCAACCATAAAAAAAAAAAAAAAAAAAAAAAATCACTGCAACACAAACTGGGAGCAATATTGCCTTTGTTTTTGACTTAATAAGAGCTCATCACAGGATGGTTACCAATGGTTACAAGGGACAGGCCACCATGTTGGAAGAGAGACAGTGAAACTACAGACATCAGTGACACAAGGAGGAAAGATTCAGACTGCAGCTCAGACTGTCTGACATCCTTCGTGTGAACAGTGAGATGGGCAAATAACGGATTTAACAGCCAACAATGAATCAATGGTGATGCCTTTAATCAAGAGTTTCTACTTCAAACGGCACACTATGTAAATGTTCACAGTAAGCTTTAATAATTACACATCAGAGATTAACAAATTCTTGATAACGTCACCCTGCTGGCCTGTCCATGTCGAAATAATATACAAAAAAAGGAGCTACACTCTTAGTGAGTACTGGAGACCATATAGGTGCCGGAGCAACGGAGCAAGTGGAACAAATGCATACCCGTTATTCAATTAGGGGGAGCACAATAACAGTCTAGCATTGTCTTTTTAAAAGAATCAACTTATCATACAGTTTTAAACAGAGTCAACGTTAGCTCGCTGATCGGACAGGGTTCGGCTGTGGAGGTGGGACGTTCGCAAAGGATCCAATCAAAGAGTCATCTCTTATAAGTGTAACGTGCACTATTCATATTTTGCATTAGCCCTTTTAATTTGATTATTTGTGATGTAGTGAAGGGTTGATCCAAGAAGTTAGGTGGTGTAAAAATGCAAGAAATTTGTTTTAAATTGCAATTTCTTTTTCTGATTGAAGACCTCCCTGCTAATTATATACTGTATATCTTTCCAAGTTTGCTCCCCCATTTTAAAAATAGAACCAGATGCCCATGCTGGAGACAATATCGGGATTTTTATCAGGAAATTTGTAAAAAAATGATCTGATTGAAGTAGGGATGCACCGATACCACTTTTTTTCAGACAGAGTACGAGGCCTGGCCGCACTGTGAAGGGGCCCCCCGCTCCCGGTGCAGCAGCCCACGTAAAAGGCGCCAGGGGTCTGTGGCGATGTCTGCAACCCACCCGACCCGTCTTGAAACACGGACCAATGAGTGTAACGCACGCGCGAGTAAGAGGTTGCAAGCAAAACCCCGTAGCGCAATGAAAGTGAGGGCCAGCGCGCGCCGACTGAGGTGGGATCCCGGCCCGCGGGTTCGGGCGCACCACCGGCCCATCTCGCCCGCACCGTCGGGGAGGTGGAGCGTGAGGACCCGACAGATGGTGACGAGAGGTTAACGTTGCGCTGCTGTAAAGTGGTATCGGTGCCGTTGTATCCCGATATCCGATAACCGATACTATCGGTATCGGTGCATCCCTAAATACAATTATATATCTTTCCAAGTTTGCTCCCCCATTTTAAAAAAAGAACCAGGTTCCCATGTTTCAGTTTATTTGTTTGTGCACACTTGTTGTATGTTGGAACAATTATTAGTTGTCATTTCTTTTTACCTAATTTTATGCTTTTAGTCTTTTGTTTTTGTTATTTATGATTGTCTCATAAGCTGAAATACTTAGCAACCGGTAATCAGGGAGAGCCCCAGTAGCCGAGTGTTTACAGCGCTCTTCACTATCAATCCAATCTACTGTAAGTATTAAAGATAAATAAATAAAGCAACCACTAATCACTGTAGCTAACAGGAAACCAGGAACTAAACTAAACTCAGACTTTATCCCAAAGAAATCTCCAAATATACAGATCCTTCCTGTCCTGGCTGGGAGCTATTTGGAGCATACTGAAACATGCGGATGAACATCTGAAAAGTGGATTATGCCGCTCTATTGATATCACTTTAAGACGTGGATTTTCCATACAGGTAATAATGGCACTCGCATTACACGTGTTTACCTTTCTTGACACTCTTCCAACATGGCAACGTGTCTCTCGCTATGAAATGTAATCGTTCAGCATACATTCAGTGACAGACGTCACCGGTGTTTTTACCGCCGCAGATTAAGACCGAAGCTTTTCTTACCTGCTGCTCGTCGAAGTCCTTGATACCCACACAGTAAACACGGGCGCCGTATTTCCTCGCCTCCTCAGCCTGCACATCAAACAAATGTGTAGATGATGTAAAGAAAAGAAAAAGATGTACACATGCAGGATGTCCGGGCACCAAAGCATTCAAAACTTAAGAAATACGCCACTAATTAAATACATTTTAAAAAATGGGATGTTTTTTCTGCTTTGTTCTCAAAAATAATAACAAAAATAGAATTTAAATATTAAGGAAAATGTAATTTGTATTTGCAGTTAGATTACTGTTTGAGGATATAATAATCTCACCCCTTTCACTGTGAGCTCGTGAATGTAAACATCAAGTTTCCCGTCCGTCAAAGCCAGGATGATGCTGGAGGACTTGGTGGTTTGGGCCTGTATCTGAGTTGAGGCCTGCAGGTATAAATGACACCAAAACATTTCATCACATCTCAGTCGTTTTCTAGATTTGTAAAAAAAAAAAGAAAAAGCTAATTGGTTTTAAACCTCACCGCTTTTATTCCCTCGTGCATGTAGGTTTCACCTGCTGGTTTCACCTCCCGCAAGCGCTTCAGACCCTCCTCTATCTTGTAACTTAAAACACACAGAAAATAAATGAAATCATATCAGAATTACGTATTAAGTATTGTTTCCACGCTGTAGGTGACGGTTTCTGTATCATGTTACAGCTGCTGTACTGTAGCTACATGCTGTGGTGGAAACTCGTGGTGGTGGTCGAGCTGGAAAAGAGACTTTAACAAGTCGTTCTGGTAATAAAAGGTGAAAATAGAAGCCGTTTATCCAGTTTGGCATTTAGAGGCCCGATGGGAATTAAACCTCCAACTTCAACCTAATGTCACCATGCAAACATTTCACCATGATGCGTTCAAGTTCATTTTAAACCCAAATCAACTAAACACTTTCATAGTATGTAACTACAGCAAGGTCAAATATAGAGTATAACACATAGTCTGTAAAATATTATAATAATAATATCAAATGATGTTATTAGCTGATGATATTATTATATAAGCACATACTTATAATTCACAGCAATTTATCTAATGAGCAAAATCTCACCATCAGTTTAATGGTTTTAATACTGTTAGTAGTTTGTCAAACTTACTAGGAAACAATATCTGCTGCCCTTCCAGTATTTTTGTTATTTACAATTGTGAAGATTTTTGACACAAAATTCATTTGTATCCTTTTTTGCTGGTTTTAGAAGTATATATATATATATATATATACATATATATATATAATAATAGCAAGTGGTCGGACAGGGCAATATGGAAAAAACAACTTTATATCAGTTTTTTTTATCAGTTGAAAAACTGTTAATGTATCAAGCAGCTACACAGGAATGTCGTTTTGGGGCTAATCTAGTTAACTACCTGACTAATTAAGTTACTTTATCACAATGATGCAAACATTTTGTATATTTACAAAACAGTCCTGATCATTGATTTACAACATTAGAGACGTTAGGTGGGAGAGCTACAAGGGTTCAAACGGTACAGCAAAATGTGTAACAGCTGACACATTTATGTCATCTCACAACTGTTGCTGATAAAAACAAACATATATTAAAACAAAAGTAGACAGAATTGACTTATTTAGAGCATGTGTTATTTCACAGTTTCAGAGTTTCATTACCTGTCTCCAGTCAGAGGTAGCAGGACTTGAGCTTGGGCCGAGAACACGATGAACGACACTCTCATTTTGGGGCTGAAGAGGAAAACACAAGTCAAAAATGAGGAATCAGAAATGAAGGATGTTGATACGTTTTCAACGTAGTGAGTCCCCGGGACCAACAGGTGCTCATTTGAGTGCATCTCCAATAAAATGTGTTTTTTTTCTTTGACAATTTGTAGCGTTAAACTGGTCATTTCCTTCTTAACTCAGCTGCTTCCCCTTCTAGTCTCTCACACATTTTACCAAATCAGAATATCAGTATATTTTTAATAATAACTTTATTGGTATTCCAACATTTCGTAATATATATATAATTCTATATTTTTTTCAGAATCTAAAAAAGATAATCTAAGTGTGATTTAATCCATAAAAAATGTAAATAAGCTACTGTATAAATGTAATAGTTCAACATTTTGAGAAATATGCTGATTCTCTTTCTTCCTGAGAATAAGTTTTACGTTTTCCTTTCACTCTATGAACAATCGATCTCATCGACTTGCACGAGATATATGCGCAGACGACAAGAAAATAGAGGCAACATAAGTGTATACAGCATTGATCAGTGGCCACGAGATCATTTTTACCAATACCAAGTTTGTAGTTGTGATTGTTGAAATGAAATCTGTGCGGCGAGGATTGGTCTTGTTGCAGCGAGGGCGTCTAGTCTCTACTGCAAAGACTGAGACTATGAGAACGGGAGCTTGTCTGCGCTCGATAGACGCTCAGACGATGGCGGTCGGTTTTTGAATTACTTTTTTGGACGGCAATGTTTTTTTTGTTTACTTCTATGATTTCAACGCAGCATTATCACTGAAAAATGTTCAGATTTTTCAATGGAATGACACTAAGCTGAGACAATATGCTATAATATTGTACTATTTCTTCAGGTCTTCTCCTTCCTCACTCCATAACATCATCACTTCCGCTCCGTCGTTCATCCTCTTTATCGACCGCCCACACAGCGTGACATGTAAAACACTCAGGATGGCTATTAAGGAGTCGGTGTGACTGACAGTTTTATATAAAGCTCCTACATGGGTTCAGCTCAGTTCAGGAGAATGAAAAGAGGCATGTATAATTAACCAAACAGAAGGGGCTCTTTTAATGTCAACTAATATTAGTGTACGACTTAAAGCAGCTTCTGTGGGACTGGGGGAAGTGATTAATCAATTCACAGACAGGAAACATGTTGTGCTGATGAGTCACGCATAAACACACACACACACACACACACACATCCTGTTACACAAATATATACTTTGTACCTGTGAGTGTTTAAGGGTGTGAACTGACGCTGGACACTGAGATCAGAGTCTTCTCTGTACAACCGGCACTGTTTACATTCAGTATCCTTCTATAACATTACAGCTGCCTCACAAATATTCTGCTGACTTTACGTCTTGCTGAAATGTGTGAGCACAGAGAGAAATAAAGTGTACAACTCCTATCCCACTGTAAAAAATGTACGTGAAAACGTCACAAAAAACAATAACAAACCAGCCTAATTCTCATATTAGTAAAAGCTGTAACGCCACACAAGAAAAACACTCAAATACATGCGATTTTACTGAGGAGAAAGCAAATCATCAGCAATTAAATGTACTCAAGTAAAAGTAAAAATACTCATTCACTGGCTTTTAACTCACTATGGGAGTTGCCATTTTATATTATTGTCTTTTAAACATGTTTTTTGTGTTTTTAATGGGTTGTTTTTATGTTTTTTTGCTGTATTTTGATTATACAGCACTTTGGTCAACTGTTGTTGTTTATAAATGTGCATTATGAATACATTTAGATTGAATTCGAACTGTCAAAATGTTAAAATATCCCAAACTGGAGTGGCTGAAATAATAAAAAAAAGCTTTCCATTTGACAATGTAAAAAAAATAATGGAAATTCAACGACATTTAGATACAAGGTTGTTATACGGCTATCCCCAATTATATCTATTGAGTTTATAAATATATATAGAGACAGAGAGAGAGAGAATTTTGTTATCAATATATTTTCCAATATCTCAGTCCGAACAGCATAAACATGCATCTTAACGAAATTATAAATCGATTTAACAAAACAAGCCAAACTTCTCAAATGCACGTCTTTAATTTTTCTCAAAACAAAGCAGTTGATGAGCAAAATGATGATTTAAATAAGGAGATAACGAGCTTTCAATACTTTGTGCTACTGACGCATTTCATTTATTTATCTACCTCATTTTGTCATGCCGTTTCTCCATATTGTAATTCTACTCTTGTCATTCAGTCTGCTCTGTACATAAGACATCTAGTGCATGTCTGTCCATGGAGAGGGATATCTGAGGGACTTTTCCTTATCTGAACATTTGTATGCAGTACAGATGTGTGAATAAAATGAATTTGACTTGACTTAACTCTGAGGATTTTGATGCATGATGGACTGAAGGATTACGAGATCCTCTACAGATCAAACTGAACCAGGGGTTAAAAGTTACCATCCTATAGATACAAGACTTTTTACCAAACATCCTTATTTCATCAACGTATCTCACACTGAATATAAAATAAAGAACTGATGTTGATAATGGCATTATATAACGGGTCCATAACATATCGATGGGCAATATATCGATATTATATTGATATCGTGATATGAGACTAGATATCATCTTAGATTTTGGGTAATGTGGCACAAGTGTTGTCTTGTCCTGGTTTTAAAGGTTGAATTACAGTAAAGATGTGTGATTTTCTGAACTTACCAGACTGTTCTAGCTGTTCTATTATTTGCCTTATATCTACATTACTGATGATTATTTATCAAAAATCTCATAGTTTAAATATTTTTAAAAAAGCACCAATAGTCAACTCTACAATATCGTTGCAGTGTATTGAGGTATTTGGTCAAAAAATATTGTGATATTTAATTTTCCATATCGCCCAGACCCAACGTGTAGTTGCTGAGGTTAATCAAAAGGAAACAACGCTATCTGAAAAATAACGGAGATGCAAAGATTAATCGATTAGTTCTCAACTATTAAATTAATCGCCAACTATTTTGATAATCAATTAATAGGTTGGAGTCATTTTTTAAGAAAGAATTCTCTGAATGCAGCTTCTTAAATGTGAATATTTTCTGGTTTCTTTCCTCCTCTATGACAGTAAACTGAATATCTTTGAGTTGTGGACAAAACAAGACATTTGAGGACGTCATCTTGGACATTTTTCACCATTTTCTGGCATTTCATAGACCAACCATCTAATCGATTAATCGAGAAAGATTAATCAATAATGAAAATTATCTTTAGTTGCAGCCCTAAAACCTAATATAACAACATAATTAACATTTGCACAAGCCTAGAAAGTGTGTTAGATACATAGTTTAATCTACAGCTTACACACAGAATAATAATACCAATCATGTCTACACAAAAGAAAGAACAGCACTGCTATCAGACGTGATATATGGAGAGAAAAAGTAGGACCTGAGCATCTCTATTTAACATCTTAAATGATATAAGTAACCAGTAAGTAGTCTCCCAAATACAGTATTAGAATACTGCAGTACAGGACTTAGATGTACTCCGTTACTTCCCACCTCTCGTCACAACCACACAGCACACGGATGCCATCCCACAGAGCGAGTTTAAACTTCAGATAGTTAAGCGCACAAGTGTTTCCTTCAGAGAGCCGAAGCCTTTCGGAGCATAAGGAGAGGTGCTGATATTTCTCACCCACGTGACACATGGCCCAGTCGCGATCCTCCCCCGCAAACATAGCACAATCTTTAAGCCACACGGCCAAATTTGGCTGGTGGCGGTAGCAGCCCGTATACATCCACATCCTGTCTGCAAGTTTTCAGAGTCATATGTGGACTAAAAAACTAACCGCGCTCAAGTCAGAGATGATAAACCGTGGGTGGGGACTTAACGTCAAACTTAAAGGCTTCCAGTGGAGCTTGTGATTGTATATGAAGCAGTATGGAAAGAGGACGGATAGAGAGGCGGCGATGCCAAGGACATATCAGAGGGTGGTGGTGGTGGTGGGATTCTTTGGAGGATGGGAGGGGGAGTGGGGGGGGTTGGTGAAGTAGTCCAGTTCGCTCCACATGGCGCAACAGAAGAGCTCTTGGTGAGCGAGCATTGTTTAGCAGATTGTCCTCGTCGCCTTCCAGTGTTCTTTTGCTTTACTGTACATTGTCTGCCTGTCAGCCGTTCTGTGGTGGAGAAGCAGGGGATAAGTGTGGCGCCGGACCCCCCCGGTGCAAATGGCCATTCTCACAGCCCAGAAGACTGCTCCTCTCTGCCACCCACTCCCACCTGGTGCCTTTGCTATTTTCTTCAACCAACCACTTCATTCTGGCTGGGTCGCCACCGTCTGTACTGTGCTGGCAGGCGCCGTTTGACTCAAACGTTATGCAAGCCGAACGTTTCAAGCCGGTTTCTCCGGTTTTTAATGAATTATGTGCAAAAAAGGATGTCATAAATTTTTGCAATTTGATAGTTTGTAAAACAGGTGGGAGCGGCAACGAATGTCATAAGCTCTTAAATGTATCCGACAAAGCAACCATGATAATATTAAACACATGTAAAATAAAGGTATCTTTTTGTATTATTTCTGCAACACATCAGCTGATTTAACTTCATTTTTAAGAGATGCATGAATATCTTTTCTTATATTTTCTGCTTTTTTATATGCATTTTAAATCATTGCTTGACCTCTCTCCATGCAATATCTGCAGGTCTAAGTCTGCAGAGCAGAATTTCACTTCATGTTTTTTTCTTATTACAAAATATGAGCATTATGAAACCCTGAATCTTTTGTTTCCAGAGAAAGTGTATGACGTTGACTCTATAGCGACTTTTGCACTCACCTCACAAATCTGTCGGTGAGGTTCTTCACAAAGGAGTAAATCTCGACCCAGTCAGCGGAGACACTTCCAGACCTGAAACAAGAACAGCAACAGTCAGTTTGCAGCTCGTCAGCGGCAGCAGATTGTGTGCTGGGGAGTAAAATAACTGTACAGTTATTTGTGCTTTGTAGCCCAACCACAGTTGGACATTAACACCAGCCACATGCTGGATAATTGTGCTGATAAGTCTGTGTACTATAGCAGCTACTTCAGCTGTTAGAACACTCACATGTTCACAGAAGCTTTGTCTTTCTACAGATCTAGTTGGATGGTTCAGTAAGAATTCATTCCCCTAAATAAACATAGAAAAGTCACCAAAGTGATGTGACAGTAAATACGTCTAAACCAACATTAGCAATGAATCCCAATAAGGCTGTTGACATCAGATTTTCACTAAATCATGGCCAAAACAATTCATTATAACGATATTATTGTGACGTCTATAGAATATTTGATGAACATAACAATAATGCTATCAGTATAATTCATCTTTCTCTTTATTTATTGTGCATTTTGTGTCTTTTTTGGCAAATTAATTACACTCAAAATACGAGTGTAGGGAGGTGGAGAGAGAGTCCGCAACCATGACTGTACAAAAGCATGCCTAAGAGGTGCTGGATTACTTACATGATATTATTGCATGTGTTTTATTAACATGGTTAATACGGTTATTGTCATACCGGTATATCATGACACCCCTAGTTCCCAACTCCAGTATGCTCTCTAAGGCCTGCCTACCAGACACTAGATGACTTTGAAAAGACTTTTAACAGACTGAAGTCTGAGATCCTCTCACATCTAAAGACAATGTAACATAAGTCACAGAGTTTTTAGTCACAAACTAGAAGATTTTGAAAAAACTGGGTAATAATATTAAACATGTTTGATTTTTATCGGAACGTCAACACAAGAAAAAGACTAAAGACAGCTTGAACTGAGTTTTATGACCACCTTACACTAAATGATCAGGATCACGCGAACGCACCACAACTCTAGCAAAACTAGGGCCGTCCCCTCCTAGTCGATTAGTCAACCAATTGGTCGATTTGGTCTAAGACGAGATTGTGTGGGCGGTGGATAAAGAGAATGAACGTAAACGGAACGGAAGTGATGATTTTATGGAGTGAGGAAGGAGAAAACCTGAAGAAATATTACAATATTATAGTATATTGTCTCAGCTTACTGTTATTTCATTGAAAAATCATAACATTTTTTAGTGATAATGCTGTGTTGAAATCATAGATATGAGATTTCTTCAGTAGATTAGTCGTTATTAATGCCGAATGACTTATTTCTAAGAGCCTTCAGAGCATATCTCTGGTAAACACCAGATGTAAAGTGGTGCTTTTGTGTGATTCTTTGTGGAGAAACTCAGTTTTACTGATCTAACCATAAAATCAACTGATGGATTAGTCGACAAAATCGTATAAGAATTTCTTTGGTCGATGTCAGTCCTAAGCAAAACTCTCATGATTTTCTTCCAATATTGGAAATATGACAGTGATAGTTAAGTTGCTTGAAAAGTTGTTTGGTGTAAGGTCGGCATAAGACGACAAGGAAAAACTCCTCAAATAAAAGAGAGAAAGAGAAAGATGTCCAGATGTGCAGGAGGAGCCTCGGGCAGGAAAAGGCCATTCCAAAAGACAAACAGGAAATGTCCTCCATGTGCTCTTCTATCAATCCTTCTTTCCTTCTTTTCTTTCGCTCTTATGAATGAATGAAAACTTCCAACATGAGGTTTTCCTTTGAGGTATCTTTATTTTATTGAGTGAAAGCACTTCTTCCACCACTCTCTTTTGTCTCATTAAAACTAATTAAGACTTAGTAATTGTTGAAAACGATGCATAAATTTCCCGCTGTAATGAAGGACAAACCAATGTTATGTGGGTGTCACCCTGTAGCCCTTGGCCCTTCTCACCCCTCCATAAGTCAACCTGACCACAGTGAACACGGCGTGTAAAATCATGTGCCCTTGATGTTAACGACAAAGAGGTAATTAAAGCAATAATTACAATTCAATGTATGTGCGGAGAACATAAAACAGAAGGGTTTGACCATTAGGAGGCTCATCTTTCATGCCACCTCTCCGCTGCCCAGAGACAAGGTCACACAGACGGCCGTGAGGGTAAAGGGAAGTTACACTGCACTTTGACAACATGGTGTCAGCGGGGAATAATTAGCGGTGGTTAATTGTAGTGAAGTGTTGGTGCGGCAGTTAACTTCATTTTATTGCTCCAGAACACATCGGTATGGTGTTGATAGCATTTAAGGTGCTCTGGCTTTTTAACTGTATTCTGCATTTCTATAACTTTCCATCCCACTCTGTTGTGCAATGGTGGCTGTCACTGCTCACGCTAAGCATCCAGATGTTTATCAGCTGATTACAAATACGCCAGGAACTAGACCGGGGCCATAAATCACTGTAAGTTATATAAAGTATAGTGATAAAAGATTCAATATCATCTGAGGTTTGGTTAGCGGAATTTCAAGATATACTTTAAAGCTGTCGTTGGAAACCTTGAGTAAATATGATTAAAAATAAAAAGTCATTTTTATAAAACGGTCACTATATCCTGACAGTAGTGCATCATGAGACAAGTAATCTGAAAAAATTCACGTTCCTCTGTGTCCTCCGGTGCTCTTAATGGCATTTGCAAGATTTCAAAGCCCGCAGCTGTCAATCACTGCTCGTGAAACTCGCAAACTCCGATCAAACGGTCAAACTAGGCAGCCCTGATCAGATATGAATGAACCCGACATCAAAGAACTGGCAGCGACGAAGGCCGACTGTTGAGTCGCCTCGCTTTGCCTTTGTCTTGGCCAAAAAGTTGCATTTGAACACAGACTAGAGCGGACGGTGCAAGACACACCGCAAAAACTAGATCAACAGACGCTCACTGACGGCTCCAAACTGGCCGTCGGCTTGGTGTGTGTCAGGGGCTCTGGACCCCGACACTGCAGCTCAGTTATACCAGCACATCAGACTGGGAGCTTACTGGTCAGCTTCCAGGTGTGAAGGTGTGTAACCGTGTGAATGAGTGTGATCAGGGCGTTCCTGAAAAGGGAACTTGGCTCTCAGTGAAACTTCCCTGAATAAAGACGGCTCAGTGACATTAGACGTGTCACCTCACAGGACGTTTCCTTGGAAAGAGTGTTTAGAAAACCAAAACAGTGAAGCTTTCATTGACTGGCCTCAGACTGGAACACCATCACTCGGTGTTAGAACACCAAAAAGGACCTGTCTTTGTACAGTAACTTTGCAGATTACTGCTGCAACAAATCTTGCAGCACAAATTGCTGACGTTAGGATCTTAGTCTTATCGGTACAATCAGGAAGTCTGACTGTGGAGCTTCTTTATCTGCAGGGATAAAGTAAACTTCCTTTAGAGAGACGTGCTACTACTTGACACACTGACAAACTGATGACTTGGCACAATCACTGCAGAATAGGCTTTTCTTATGTTTCACAAATATAAACGTGCATATGTAAATCAAACAGACCATCAATTTACAAATGCATACATGCACTTGGTCAAACTTTTGCAAATAATCTCAGTCATCATCCTGTAATTTAGCAATTTAGAAATAGGGTGGAGTAGCTTGGAAATGGGTCAATGTTTCAACTCAACGGCCCTGAGTAATGGCACGAGTCCAAGCCGGGGGAGGACAGGATTAGAAACAGTTGCTGTCAAGGCCGTAAACTCTCTGAAATATATTAGGAGACCTTTTTTTTACATGACGCTACTGCAAAGTGTTGCTGAGCTGACTGAATGTGGCTGTGTGCAGCAGTATCTGCATGTTTGATGCATGAAGCAGCACTTTGAGTGCATACAAGATACAGGAAGTGGTTCATTGCTAAACGGTGATGCAATTCTTTCTTGCTAGTTTGCGTGATTAACACACAACATTCAAGGACTTCTCAGTGATGATTAAGATCCTATTTTTGGTGATGATTTAAGGACTCAAATGGTCATATGTTAAGGGGATATACTACTAGTTGACCCTATCGGACAGAGAAGATTCAAAGACTGGGGTGCTAAATAATGCTCCAACTTTAGGCTATATTTTGGCGAGGAAAAACTGTCATGTCCATTTTCAAAGGGGTCCCTTGACCTCTGACCTCCAGATATGTGAATGTAAATATGTTCTGTGAGTACCCATGGGTCTCCCCTTTACAGACATGCCCACTTTATGACAATCACATGCAGTTTTGGACAAAAAAATTTAATTTCATGCAAAAATAATTTTAAAAAATGGTGTATTTGATTATTTCTGCATACTGGGGTCCCTAAAAAGTCTTGCAATTGCATAAATTGAGTATGACTGGAAATGAGTGCAACTGTATTCAGCAGGTGGGTATTAAGGGGTAAACTGTGTAAAAGCTAAAAGAACATTCAATTAGGGGAACCTAGGGCATCCTAGTACCATTTTGCATCTTAACAATACAATACAATACAATACAATAGGTGTTTACTTTTGGCCCGTGGCCCACCATTAAGTTCCAGTTTAGACCCTCCAAGAGAAAAAGTTTGATCAAAACAGACAATGGCTATTATTCTCCATAACTGTTGAAATGATATAACCTTCACAAAACATGGTTGAATTTATTAATACAGGTATTTTAAAGTAGTAAGGTAAGTAAGCTTTCTTTGTTATTGTGAGGGAGGAAGAGGTGACAAACCTCCACTCTTCTGTTTTCATGGTCACTTCCCGACATTGTCTCATGAAAGGGAGACAATATATGGACAAACCTCATGACATCATGTGACCTACTATGAGTCCTTATAGACAGCATGGTTAAGGCTTGCTTAAAACTACTTGGTTAGTGTTAGTGTCAGTGAGAAGTCATGGTCATGGTTAGACCTGTGTTGTGGTTCCATGAGATTTTGTCAGAGTACTCGCTTCCTCCCATGAAACCACTGAGCATCACATGTCTCCAGCCAATCAGGGACAGGCCTCGGGTATCTATCAGACCTGATTCGTCGCAAGACAGACTGGACCAGATCCAACCTGACCAGTGTGAGAAGGTTTTAACTTTCCAAGTAAGGCGTAAACACGCACACCTATCTCCAACTTTGAGGGACAATACAGGTGTTTTCATGTTGTCTGAACTCACTTAGTATACTTGACATTACTGCTGCTAAACATTTTCTGAAGTGTGCATTCAATTTAGTTGGAAAGTATAACTTGAGTCTTCAGAAAAGAAGATCCAGCACACTGTTCTTGCTTAGCATCACAATTTATTGATCATAATAACGTTTCCTCTGGACCTTCGTCAAGACTATTTACACAATTCATACAGCATTGATCTTAATGCTCCGCCCACTCCGTGTGCACAGGTGTGGGACAATTACTCTCCTGTGGGAGTGTCTCTCAATAATTGACAGCAGCAGGTAAATAATCTGCCACAAAGTTCCACATTTAAGAGATGTTGTCTTGACGAAGGTCCAGAAACATTAGTATGATCAATAAATGTGACTGTAAGCAAGACCAGTGTGCAGGATGTTCTTTTCTCAAGTCTCTAAACTAACGACCTGAAACCTTCACAGATCTAAAAAGTGTTAGCTGAGTTTGTTAATGCGTCCTCATGAATTAAACATCATGTTTGTTTGTATTTATCCAGAGTTGCTGTGGCTGCAGATGGATCTGAAAGGTCAGAACTTTATTACAACACGATGATAACGTCACGTTCACATAGCTGCTTTGTGTACTAAATGAACTGAAACCAAATATGGTCGCCTTGTTATTCAGAAACATCAAACACTGTGGTGAGTGGGAACATTATGTGGTTTGGTTGACTTTTACTGCTTTTATACTTCGTTGTGCTGTGTTTCATGTAATTCATTGTCTTTTCATTGTTTTGTAGTACATAACCCTTACTGTGTTGTAGAGCTGCAACGATTATAGTCGATTAGTTGTCAACTATTAAATCAGTCGGCAACTATTTTGATAATCGATTGACCAGTTTGAGTATTTTTTTTTAAGGAAAAAAAAGTCTCAATTATCTGATCTCAGCTTTTTAAATGTGAAAATGTTGTTTTACTTTTGTGCGGCACTTTGTAGGCGGACGTTTTACTGGCGTCCGGCGTGGATGTATTAAGAGAACTGGACACAGCGTTGGAGGCAGGGGCCCGTTCATTCCTATGAAAGTTGTTCGGTGGCGTATTATGCCAAAATGGCTCGACTTCCAACTGGAAAAGTACCCGGATCTTCCTGCAATTTTCTGCATCCACTGGGCCCATGGAGCAGGAGCAGGAGCGTCCGCTCGCTCGGTCGGTCACATGGCACGGTCACGGGGTCACAACGTCATGCTGTCATCACGGCTTGCTATCTCCGCTTCCCAGCCCTCACTCCATCCTCGGTCTGGGTCTCATTCACGTGAACGGAGGAAGGGAAATAACTCTGGATTCAGCTATTAATGCGTTTTACAACTTTTAGGACGGACACAGAAGTTGTAGCACCGCCGTTTGGTCACTAAGAAAATTGGGATCAACGGCCGGCGCTCTTCCTGGGGGCTTGGCGTCCGGTAGTTGCTTGCAGTCCAAAATGGCGGAAGCGTAGCTCTGCCGCTGGGTGCTGATGTTGCAATGGAACGAACAATTGAATTTCACTTCTTATCAATATACGTTGTTTGATACCAGAGCCCTCATCCACCTAAATGGATCAGAGCCATAATCAATGTTATTAATTACACCTGTGTTCACCCTGCAATGACATGTCAACATGGCTGCAGTGAAAAGGGCCTATTCCAAAACTATGGGCAAAGAACGGATATTGCCAAGAAGTGAAAGTCAATTGTTCGTTCCATTGCAACATCAGCGCCCAGCAGCAGAGCTACGCTTCCATTATTTTGGACTGAAAGCGACTACCGGACGCCAGTAAAACGTCTGCCTACAAAGTGACGTACAAAAGTAAAAGTAAAAGATTTCTATTCTATTGTCATACATTGTTATATAAATATAATAAGTGTTCAGTCCAAAACGGCAGCAGCAGCTGCTGTCAAATAAACACTGGAGTTGTGTCTCTTTGCTTCTATGCTATTTGCAATGGACATTAATCTGCCGTTATAACAGCCTCCACTCTTCTGGGAGAGTTTTCCACAATATGTTGGAACCTGGCTGCAGAGATTTACACCCATTCAGACACAAGAGCATCAGTGAGGTCCAACTGATGTTGGGGATCAGGTCTGGCTCACAGTCTGGATTCTAGTTCATCCCAAATGTGTTGGATGGGTTTGAGGTCAGACCAGTCAACTTCTTCCACACCAAACCAGGAAAACTATTTCATTATGGAGCTGGCTTTGTGCACTTGGATGTGGTCATACTGAAACAGGAAATGGCCTTCCCCAAATCATTGCCATCTTGGCAAACTGCAGCATTTACACTTCCTCCCTTTATTAAAAGTAGTGTTGACACCCCTACCATGACCACATGGTCGCCATAAGTCAGGGGTCGGCAACATGTGGCTCTTTAGCCGCTCTCCAGCGGCTCCCTGTGGATTTTTAAAAATGGAAATGAAAAACTGTTTTTTGTTTACATTTTTATTTATCATTGTTGTAGGTCTATGGATCTGAGATTTCGAGAATAAAGTCATAATATTACGAGAATAAAGTCAGAAGTTTAAGAGAAAAAAGTCATAGTATTATGAGAATAAAGTCAATATTATA
The DNA here is from genome assembly GCA_916701655.1 of Sebastiscus albofasciatus. NCBI lineage: Eukaryota > Metazoa > Chordata > Actinopteri > Perciformes > Sebastidae > Sebastiscus > Sebastiscus albofasciatus. Next base: position 64,287 of record CAKAOI010046696.1, on the reverse strand, counting down.
AAGTCGTAATTTTACTACTTATTTTCTTTTTTTTCTCGTAAAGTTATGTCTTTTTTCTCGTAATATTACGACTTTATTCCGGAAATCTCAGATGTTTTTTTCCCTCAATGTGGCCCTAATACTCCGTAGTACATTTGCTCTTTGGCCCTCACTACATTAGACTTATATACTATATCCTTAGACTATAAACTGTTACCTTCATCACAATGCTCAAATGTTTCGCAGCTCCAGACAGATTTATTTATTTATTCTTTGCCTAAAATGTCTCTTTTGATAGTAAAGGTTGCTGACCCCTGAACTAAGTGGAGAGGAGTGTCCACATACTTTTGGCCCATATATAATATTCAACACTGTGGTGTCACCATTTAGGGTTAAAAAAATAAACATGCAAACACGTGTGCAGTGACAAAACATGTCCTCATCCGGTCACAGAATATAGCGGGGCACAGAAAACGGTGGCACATCTGCAACAAAGTATCACATCTGCAACAAAGCGTCAAAGCTGCAACAAAGTGTCACATCTGCAACAAAGTATCACATCTGCAACAAAGCGTCAAATCTGCAACAAAGTATCACATCTGCAACAAAGCGTTAAATCTGCAACAAAGTGTCACATCTTTTCTCCCTCCACATGCAAACTTAACACTTAAAAACAAAAGTAACAATATTTTAAGATGCCTAACACACTTGTGTTTGTGTTCCTTACTTGTCTAAAACGAAGTAGAGGTCGTAGGCTCCGTGACAGGAAGCTTCTTCTGCCCAGCAGGTCGAAGCGAACAGACCGAGGAGCAGCACCGCAGCCGCCGCAGAACTCCACCGACTCCCCCGGTGGAACACTTCACCCTCCTCGCTGGAGGAACGGGGACACTTTTGCAACATTTTTGCTACAAAAAATCAGTTAAATCTCGAGTTTAAAAAACAAAATAGTCTTCAGATAGTTTCACAGAGAGGTTGAATGTGAAGAAGTGTGCATCCATCTGTGAAATCAGCTACATGTCAACAAGTTCCTCAAACAACCAAAGTTAAAGAAGATCTGCGAGGTGAAGAAATAAAGGAAACCACCGCCCTCCGTCATCAGCTGAGAGCTTTCTTCATCTTCCTGACTCACCGTTCACTCACTCACATCCTCAATAAAACATAAACTGAGCTCACATCGACCAGGTTTAGTTAGCAAATCAAAGTAAATCACTGCTACAATAGAAACTAACTAACTTCACCCTGCAGCTGCAGAAAAGTTAGGCTGCCTTCAAGTACTCCTTGGAAGATCGTACTTCTGAGTGCTGCAGGCTGTACTTTTTTTCACCACAGCTGGAAACTGGTTGGAAACGATTAAAAAAAGGTTGTAATATGCGTTATAACTCTTTGATGGCTCACGTTTTGTCTTATAAATGCAATGAAGAGATATTTGTATTAAGCATTAAGCATTTTAAGTGGTTGGAAAGTGGAATAGATACAATTTATAACCAGAATTAGAAATACTTTATTGATCCCGGGGGGATATTGGGACATTACAGTTGCTCTAATATAAAAGCACAAAGAAATATAAGAAAAATAAATAAATAAAGCAGTATTTAAAATGTAAATTGTGTACATAATGCTACAATATACGTAAAGAAATATGAATAAATAAGAATTATGTACAAACATGTGCATCAAACACATAGAATATATAAACACGTTGTAAATAATAAATAAAAAAACTGCTGAGAGGTGGGATCTAGGTGTGTTAAATAGCCTATAAATGCAAGAATAGTATAATAAAGATAGCTCTTGAAATGTGCAGTATAAATGCAGTATGACAGAGTACTGCACAGTTGAATTATTGTACAATTAATAGTAGTTTTGTATTAAGCAGAAGTACTCAATTACACTTTTCTTTTTTTACTGAATCAATAAAAATATATAGGCTGAATGAAATATTATATAATGTAAAATGTAGTTAGAATTAACAATAAAAGGTTCAATGTTCAGCTTTATTGTCATTATGCAATACAGGATTGCACAATGAAATGCAGTCATTGTGAAGAGCAGCCCCTTTCAGTGTGTCACATTATTGATGCATTCATGTGTAATCAGCATTTGTTTTTATTATGGATGTATCTAATTGCTGTATTTTATATAATTCAAGGTAAAAGTTGTGACACAATGTCTACAAGTTGTTTGGGTCTTCATATTTCCTCAGTTTCAATCCAATCTTTCCTAAAGCACATGAAGGCCTCATCTGTTTCCAGTCTACTGCGCATGCCCGAGCTGGAACCACCTGTTGGGCTTCTGCAGAGGTCCTGCAGTGCACACACACTTAATAACATCTGGATCATCTTCTGTACAAGGCTACTTAATATAATAATAATAATATAATAATGTTCACACAGGTCAGAGGTCAGATATTTTAATTAAGTTTTTTCTGCATACTGTTCAAGAGCAAGGCACTACCACTGCAGGGGTTGAGGGTTTGATTCCCATCAGGCTCATGCATGAATGTTGAGATTGGTCCACTTCAGCATGCTTTACACAGTCATTAGATATTATTGTTATTTAAAAAATATTCGTTATTAGTTCCGGCTGATATTCCATATATTTAAGGAAAAAAATATTTTTTATTTAGTTGAATTATACACAGAGTTTTATACTTATATGTATAGACAAAAGAATTGTGGTAAATTTCTAGACATTTTGACTATAAAGATTGTGTCAGTCATTTTGCAGCTAAAGAACTGCTCCTTCATGAAACAAAAAATGCATTTGTGTTGCATCATGCACCACATGATTCTTGTTCATTTCTTGCCTGCAAACAACAAAACGTCTTGTTGAGTTAACACAGAGAGGAAAACGTTTGATACTAAAAGATGATTTCAATTTCCTATTTATCAAGCTTTAATGATTGATTACATTTTGGAAGAACTACACACTCTGCACAGGAAATGCGTCTCTTTTTCCTCATAATTTCACAGTTCCCCTAAATACTCTTTGACATCTCTCAGATATCAGCTTGGCTTACACTATTTCTGTGACAGATTTTATTTAAAACAGTACGAACACGTGGCAAACAAAGCATCCAAAACTCTTTCCCCACTACAGAGAGAACAGTCACTCTGATAAAGGAAAAAGTATTTTGGCAAAATAAGACCAGAAAAAGGCTGCAGATGTGAGGTCTGCCATGTGTGAATTCAAAGAGATTTCAGAAAAGATGTTGCATTAGGACAAATTCTGAAATGCAACATTAAAAGTATTCCTTGTAAATTGTTTTTGGAGGATGAGGTGTCTTTTTATAAGCCTCTTTGTGTTTTTTCATTCCTTCCTTTTCAGTTTTTATAACTCACATGTGAAAAGAGGGTGACGACCTTCATACGTATCCAGGAATAACTTTGGCCTGTGCTGCTTCAATGATACACAACAGAAACAGACCCCCAGAACGCAATAAAACAGTACACTCCTTAACGCTAACAGTGATTTAGAGCTGTTGATCAGTCGTGTCTTGATGTACCCAGACACACCGAGCCAACATCAAAGAACTAGCGGTGACGAAGGCCACCAGTGGAGTTACCTCACGTCGCCTTTGTCTTGGCCAAAAAGTTGCACTTGAACACAGCATAAAGACTACAGCCGACGACCACCGCTTAGCTTCATTCCAGATGTTCATGTCGCTGTGAAAATATCTGTGTGTTGGAATGATCAGATGAGATGAAGATGAAAAATGAGAAGAGCCTTCTGTGTTTGTCCTCTTGACTTTACTCGTCGGCTTGCTTTCTTCACGTCCGTTTCTCTTCTCGTGCACTGATTTCTTTAAGCTGAACAGCCAATCAGAGTGATTTCTCTCACCGACGAGCACTGCCGGCAATTCAACATACTGAATCGGCAGAACAGTTTCCGACTAGAGCGCAAAAACTAGGCTGACAGATGCTCACCGACGGCCCCAAACTGTCTGATGGTCGGCCCTTAAGGGTTTTTAAAAAGTTCTTACAGTCTTCAAGTTTTTTAAAGTTTTAAAGTTTTGTTAAGTTTTTAAGTGTGTAGGATTTTGTGACATCTAGTGGTGTGGTTGCTGATTGCAACCAACTGACCCCTCTACCCCTCCACTCACTACTCCCTTTACGTGAGCCGCTGAGTGCTAAACCGTGGTAACGCCGTTCGCCTCGCTTAGAGACCATCCTTACCATAATAACATTACTTTAGGAGCAATGAAAGTCAGACAGCGGCTGGCGGTACCACGGTTTAGCATTCTGCAACTCTCTCTCTCTCTCTCTCTAAATCCTACACACTGTTCCTTTAAGTTTAAGAAACACGTATTTTCATTTTGCAGTGGTAACACAAAATAACTCAGAGAAAGCATTGAGCACCACAGATATGTCATGCAACAGTGTAAGAGCATGGGGGGATTTTTCAGTTTAACATTTAATTAAATGTGCCTTTATATTCCAGGCACATTATGGAAGCTGCAGGTGCCTCCATCCTCAGCATGGATGGCTCATTGTGTGATTTAAATCCCCAACGCTGGCAGACTCAGTGCATCGCTCTACTCATTGATCTACGCAGGGAGCTGAACCTCTAAACCTGGCAACGCACCACGGAGCTGGATGCATAAAACCGAAGCCTTCCTCGTCTTAGTGCTGCCACGCTCCACCCACCGAGCTACACACCACCATTTAACCAAACGCAATATATGAACATGTGGCCAAGTGGCTTTCCAAAAAAACAAAAGTCTTCAAGGGAATACCCGGACGGATGATGCAAATGTTGTCTCATCTATAGATGAGTAACTCCTGTGTATCTGACTACCTTCCCCTCAGGTTACATAAACACTAATCATACCTTTCTTCATGTCGTAGGACATTCCAGGTTTGCTGTTATCTGATTACTCAACAAGGTGTGCTGGAGGAAGACGTGACTTCAGGCTATGGAATCAGGTAAAAACACTGACAGGAGCTCAAAGTGAAAACAGCTGTTGTTGAGCTCTACCTGGTTTACCTGTACCTGCTGCAACACATGTTCTCAATAAAAAAGGGTTTTATATAGTTATTGCGATTTCTGTAATTCATGTAGACATAATTGTTTGTTGGTTTTTACAAGTTATGTCAATATTATGGATGGCACCTGCATTGAAATCCATACAAATCTCACAGTAAAATGAAAAAGGGTTGCTGCCTGCAAATTTTGAGGAAATCAACAGCTATTTTTATCTGTAATCACTTTGACGTATTCCTAACTGTCTTGTGTCATGACATACTGGGAACGTTTTGAGTCAAAACAAGTCAGTACAAGTCAAAAGATGTACTTTTGCAAGATCATGTCCCTTCCGGGGGCTCTGTAATTTTGTGCCCTTCACCAAATTAAGCACCACTTTAATTTTAAACAGCGTAATAATTAGTAAATTTACACAAATAATTTATTGCATTATAAAATTTGTATTCATGACCTCCAAATAAATGTCCTAAAATTTGAAAGCAACCTGATGAAGTGTGCCTTGGTGTGTTATTCCTGTGATGCAATGACAGATAATGTGTCTTTCGTTGATCTCAGCAGAGTTTTAAAACCAAATTCACACCAGAGCAGCGGCAAATGCGGCAAATGCGGCCTGCGACGAACTGCCATGCAAAGTCAATGGAAAGCTACAGCGGCTGCTCTGAGCTCAGCGAGCTGCGGCCATTTGATTCTGCGGCGAAGAGTGACCAGACAAAGTTGGAGAAAGTTTAACTTTTAACAGCGAAAAGCAGCCAGAGAGTTTCCGCAGCCAATCAACAATGATGTTTCCCGCCTGAAACACATGAACACGCCTCTCAGCCGCGGAAATATGTAATTATTGCGGCGAACCGCACTTCGCCACTGCCTCATGTGAATATGGAATTACATGCTTGTGTGCACTCCTAAAGACATCTCTCTCCTGGTCACACAACTGATTGAGCCACGTGTATGGTCAGAAAAATGAAGAGTTGATTCATTTAAAACATTCAAAGTCAAAAGGCTATAAAGTCCAAATGAAGCCACAAATCATTACTGTTAAAGTCACATCTAAAGTCATCAAATTCATGTCACTCGACAATATAATAAGTGACATTCAAATATATTTAAGGTCATAATCAAGTCACTAAGTCACTAAAATATAGTATCTGTTAGACCGTGATGTCAGTTGATATGGTCAAGATTCCTCCGTCACCACAGTTAATTTAATCACTCAACACTATTATTGAATTTTAGTTATTCATTTTAATATTTTGCTGAGTTTTCTTGCCTCGATAGAACGTGACGTACTTATATTTTTGTCAGGAAAACTTAAAAATGTAAGCATATTGAATATTGAAAACTGGCAACAGACAACGTTAATATAACTGCATTTTGTTTAAATCCTGATTGCTTTGAGTTCTTCTTTCTCTCAGGAAGTCCTCACATCGTATTCCTTAAACCACAGCTTCTACTAAAACATGGATTATATACAGAGGAAGAACATTTTCTTTTGTTTAGCCTCCGTGTGAAAACTGCGCTGTCACACAACTCCATATCAGCGAGGTAATTACCACTAACACACCTCATCAAATCTGAATAGTCCAGAGAACAGCGACACACGAGTATAATTATCTGGCAAATCAAAGTATAATTAGATTTTAATTAGAATGTTAATTCTTTTGCACGCCGTTTGGTTTCAGTATATGCTACCTAACTCGGTGTATCCTGAGCAGGGCTCCATAACACAAAGAGAACGGGGTAAAAAAACAACAAGCATGTATTTCCCATTATTGGGGAAATGTACGTGGATATGAGAATCCAGTGGATTGAGAAAACAGTTGTAGTGCATGAATTTGTCACGGAGCTTTTAAGCTGGAGGAGGAATCAAAAGTGATGGTTAAAACAACAACACTGATTTATGGAAGCAGTGAAGTGTTGAAGCTAATCAAGAGATAAAGCCATGACAAAATGCAAAAGTGCAAGAACAAACTAATATTTCTGTTTGTTAACCCTTTACCATTCTGCCCTCTTTTAGAGGGAGACAGGGGATGTTCAGAGAGATAAAAAGTCAACAGTAGATGTCACATAGAAGTGGTGTACATCATCTGGAAACTGGAAACCTGAAGATTAATGTGAGATATATGAATTAATTGAAAGTATATAAGGGCTTAACATTATGATAGAAGTATATGATGGTCATCCCCATGCTCTATTATGTCTCATAAGTTGTTGTAGCCATTTGTTGGTTGAAACCATTTGTTACACAGATTTGGTGCTAAATTTAACAATTTTTACCACTGAAGAAGTGATAAAAATGATCAATAATCCCTCCAAAATACCACATTAAGACACCAAGACCTTGAGGAACACCATAGAAAAAGCCGAGCTGTGATTTGGAATCAAAAACTTTTTGACATTTGGAGATTTCTGTAAGAATTGCAATTTTTTGGCGATTGGATGGCGAACACTTCTGTTGTGTGAACTGCTCAAATAAACCCTTATTGTCAATCCTATCTAGGAAAGCCATCCATCCTCTGAATGCTCTAGGTCTCTAGTCTGATCCATCCATCCTCTGAATGCTCTAGGTCTCTAGTCTGATCCATCCATCCTCTGAATGCTCTAGGTCTCTAGTTTGTGGTTGTAAAGTTTCATGAGGCTGTGATTATCCTAGAGGTCACCACAGGTCATTTTATACAGTGAGGTCAAGTTTCAAAAACATTACAATAATCCAGTCTGGATGATACAAAGACGTGAACTAGGATCTCTGCATCAGCCACGGATAAAGAAGACCTGATATTAGCGATGTTACTTAGGTGAAAGGAGGTGATCTTGGTGATGTCTTTAATGTGCTGATCACTGTACTGTAACAACTGATGAACAAAAACAATAATTACTAAATCACCTTCCTCTGTTTCTCAGCGTGATTTAGTGCACAGTAAATATTTCTGTGGGACGGAGACTGTACTGCTTCGTCCTCTGAAGGTCCTTGAAGTTCAGAGCTGCAGCATGTTGATGATACTTCATCAGGAGAAAACCTCATTATCAATAATGTGAGAGGCGTCAGAAAATCAAGGCACCCTCAAAGAAAACCAACCAAAGAAATATTAGTCACGATAACAAAGATCCATGGAGCCCTAATGGCATCTATAACTCATAATTACCTTAATAACTGTTATTTTAGCTTGTTTTTCCTCCTTTGAGAAAGCATTGTTTGTCACTAATGGCATCTTAAGTTGAAATTGAGTGCCTTGCCCACAAGTAAACAGCATCTATCAATCATGACTTGAGGCCAAGTGTCAAAACACACAAAAGCCAAAAGTGTGTGTGTAAGAAGTGTGTAACGAGTGTGTAGACAGCTCCTACTCCTGCCTGATATGTGTAAATGGTGATTATGCACACAGAGACCATCTTCTCTTGTTTTTAACTCATCAGCTGCTCCACATCAGCTTCATCAGTTACTGGTGTTACAGAAGACATGACGCCATGTTGGAAGATCTGAATGTTGTGTTCATATTGTGCTATAAGGGATTGGATTCGTTAGTTGTATTTTATTGCTATTATATTGTACTTAATTTTGGTACTTATATTGCTTAGATTCTGTACTTTTAATCACTGATATTTATCATGTTTCATCTCATTCGTGCCTTATTTATTCCTTGTCAATATGTGTGAAGCCAATTAAAACAATGTACCATTTGAGCAACTGCAATTTTGTCGTGTTTGCATAATGACAATAAAGTTATTGATTGATCGATTGATTAAATAATTAGGGAGTAAAATTAATCCCAACACCATTATCAAGTAAATAAAACCCATTATGAACAAAGATTAGTTATATTTCAAAGCATGGTAAATGGGAGAGAGAACTGTACATTGAACTGTCTAGACGTCCTTTAACCAGACATCAGGAAAATAAGGTCAGAGGTTATATGACTGTCTGGACATTAAGGACATTTAAATATTTGAGAATGTGTCAAACTGTAAATATATATGGCTAGATGGAGTGGTAGAGATAGTATTTTATATTTGTGTTAAAGTCCTCATAAAGCAATAAGACAGTTGTGAACTTGTACCGGTCACATGGACGCATCCGGTTCCGGCACCTAGGACACAAAAAGGGCTAGAGCCGGCCCTGCAGTTCCATTCATACTACAATTGATGGTCCTTGTCAGTATAGTGTTCCACGCATGCACATTTCCCAATCCACACTCCATTCCAGTTGACAGCTGTAATGCACCATAACGTTGTTTACCAGGAGTTCAACGGCATTTGGCTGTCTTTGTATTCCTTAAAGATTAATTATATAAATGTTTTTAACGGTGGATCTCCTCGCACAACCTCTCTTCAAAACAAGCATCCATTTTGTTATCTTCTTCTTCTTCTTCTTCTTCTTCTTCTCCTTCTTGTCGAACCAGCTAAAGGTGCATACGCCACCAACTGGACTGGAGTGTGGAACGAAACTGGAGCTTGCATACAGTCCAAGCGGTCACAATTTTTTGGCGGCAAGCGGACATGGACGGTTGACGACATCATTGCTCGAAGTCTTTTGAGAGTTTCAAGAGACGGTGAGTCGCGCTGGACGCCCCTGATTTGCATAAAGCAGCCGAGACCTCAACTTCATGCAAATGAGGAGCGGGCAACGTGACGCTCCGTCTCTCAAATCTCAACGCTATGTTACCGAGTGTGGAAAGGATCCTGTGGACACGTACCATGAAGCACTCTTCCAAGCCGAGCTGCAACATTTTCAAGACTTTCAGCTTTGACGTTTGTTCCCCTTAGATGCCCGAGCCATCACAGTTAACAACAGTTTGAGAATGTGTCAAACTGTAAATTCACACTATGAAGATGTATGTTTGAGCTGACTTCTTGTGGGTTCTTCCTCCACTACATCCCTGCACGGCGGGCCTCAGCTCAAGCACACATCTTCACCGACTCCGTGCTCCTCGGAGGCAGACGTTAGCATTTAGAGACGGACAGGCAGCCAGGCATCGTCCAGATAATGAAATGAATCCACGTTTGATCCTCTCAGCATCTCCCGGTAATTGTTCTTGATTCCCCCTTTGTGTTTCACGCTTGACTCCCCACTCATATCAGGGCCCGCGTATGAAGACGTGCTCGTTCCCCCTATCAGTGACAGCAGAGTTCAGTGATTAACAAATTAAGGATCTTCTTTGCCTTAATCTGTCTCGAGGCTTTTATTCAGCTGGCTCCCTGCAGAAACATGTTTGGCAGTGACAGCACCTCTGCTCCCATGTTTAATTGGATTAGAGGGAAATCGGGATAAATACACTCTCAGACGCGGCGTCGGGGAGGGCTGGATGAGGGGAGAGCAGGTGATGAAGTCGTCTCAGAATTACCTTTTCAACTTCTTTCACCGCGCTGTTGAGACATCAAGGATTTCTTTGGCGTGGAGTATCATGGGAGGAAGTGAAAGCCTGCGTGAGGACGTATGGATTAATTTCGGGAAACATTAGGCTGAACAGATTAACGTCAAAGTAGGAACACTCTGCTGATGTTCAGCAGTGGGGATGGGGCAGTGCAAGCTTCTATTAAAGTCTCTAGATTAGTTAGTCCAAGACTGAACATGACGGGATAGTTTGCACTGTTGTTTCACATCTTTATAATCTGACTATTTTCATGTTGCTATGCGATGAAGGTTCTATGTTTTTAGGCTGTTTGTCGGTGCATCACTTTAGTCCAGACTAAAATATCTCAGCAACTTTTTAATCAATTGCTGTGACATTTCAAACAGACATTGGTGGTTTCCAAACAATAAATCCTACTAATTTTGATGATCCTTTCACTTTTCATCTCATGCCATTGTGAGGTTTACATCGGTGGTTTTGAGTTTAATGCCTCAACAAGTGTTGGATGGATTTAAAAGTGGTACATATTCCTGTTCCCCATTCTCACTCCTAACTCGTCAAATACTGATGCTTGGTCAGTGGCTCTACGCTTAAAACCAGGTCTAGGTAGTCCTCTAGCGTCAAGGCTGGCGTGTCAGTTTCAGCCATAGACTGTATATAAAGATGGACGACGCATCTCCACTTCCTCCCAATGTGCAAAGCCAAAGTATCCCGGATATGGGAGCTGCCAGTTTGAGATTTTGACGTCATTTGAAGCCAGAGTCTGCGCAGTAGTGATCGGTCGGTGGCTCTGTGGTATCGAGGTCACCCGCCCGAACCAATGGCGAGCTGAGCACGGCTGCAGCTTGTCAATCATGACATCCCACCCCCTTTTTATAGCATCAAATAACTAATTAAACACTTGAAAGACGATGGATGAAATCCAGGCTTCATTAAGGACTATATGGAGTGACAGTCTAATCTCTAGTATTGTCTCTCTCTTTCTGTTTAGGTTAAAAGAAGATGAAAGAAAGGTTTAAATGAACATCGTTGCTTTCTGTAGACCTCATTCTTCCTGGGTTCATGGTATTGTTACCAACATTCAAGTCATCACTTACATTTGTATTCATAAACAAATTCAGTCCTGAAAGGTTTCTTGGTGGAAATGAATATTTGTCATAATTGTTGTAATTTTGGAAGGAAAAAGTAAACAATGAATTCAAAAATATTTATTATAGTTTGATTGTTGTGGCACAAGAACAAAAGCGTTGAGTTGTGTCCTCAGTGGAGTCATAAAAACAGTTGGGCAGCAGATTTCCACAAAGTGTTTCCAAAGTTCATAACAGAAAACTCAGTGGGATTCATCGTCAGAGTCACACCAAACACACCAGACACATTTTAACTGTCATACAATACAATGATGCTTCCTGTCACAGATTGAGATGGTTTACTGACAGCTGAGAGCAATCGCCAGTAAAACATGTTGGCTTCATACATTTCTGCAAACCACGGATATGTTGAGCAAGTGATGTAGTATATTGAGGGGCCGTTATTGAAAGTTATGTAGTTGACTTTACACTAGTTAACGTAATGTTACGTAAGAAAGTCCGCTAAGGGCGGTTGTTGTTTATTTACGTGATTACATGATATTTTTCTAGCCTTAACCAAGTAGGTCTAGTTTTGTTGACTAAACCTAACTCAACGTTAACCACATGGCAATGCGCCAGATATATCAGATCAAATATGAAACAGATTTTTGGTTCAGAAATGTCAACATTCAACCTATCTGTGGTTTGCAGAAACACTACAATGCCAAAACATAGCTTCTATTTGTGGCTAACTTAAGAAGCTAACAGCTAAATGTAACCAGCTGACCACCAGTGACAAATGAGAGCTTTAAAACTACTGAAATCGCTGTTTGAATATATTGTACTGTATTGTTTTATCCCAAGATAACGACAAACTGCCATCTTCTGTGTAGATTTTATTTAATTGTAACACTTTAGATTGTTACTGTTTCCATTTTGATATATAGATAATGTTACCCTCAACACCTGCTTTCCTAAAAACTGACAAACTGAATACCTGCTTCTTCTCTGAGTTCAGACACCGCCGCTAGTCTGTAAAAACACAACCATCAGTTTGCATCCATCTCGCTGCTCCGTCTCACACTCCCACCGGCCTCCTACCCCCCCACCCTCCCCTCTCTGTGTTTTATTTACTTGGCTGACATGCAGCCTTCGCGCTGGCAGCCTTGTCCATCAAAAGGCACCTGCTCCTGGTGATTGTTTGCTCACCTTCCTGTCCAGAGCGCTGCACATGAGTGTCAGCAATGTTTCGCTCTCACCACCTTTTTGTTTTTTCTCCTCCACTCTGATATAATGTCTTCCGGGCTGACGGGCCCGCCTGTGCAAACATCAGGTCAGCGCGGCGTCCCGAGGCGTACTCGTCTCTGGAGAAGTCACTGAATTTCATCACTGCGTTACGTTTAACACATTTTTTGGAGGAGTATTTTTGTTGAGACTCTCAGCGTGCGTGTGTAAGCTGGGAATTCAGAGTCTTGCTCAAGGACATTTCATCATGTATGACTGTTGATTGACACACTGCTTATTATCTCAGAGCTGAACCTGTGAACTTCCAGGTACAAGACACTGCTTTTTATTTCAGTGGTAAGAATATTGGCCCAATGGATGAGGATGTTGCACAGAAACACATGTTGACACAAGCTCTCCTTACATGTCCTCTGGCATGTTGTCTTTACCAGCTCTGTTTGTCATCTAAAGCAAAGAGTTCTCTTTCAAGAACTCATTCAGCCCATTCCTGCTCCAAAACAAGTGTTTGTGATCAAGGTCTAGTACTACTAACAGATCTAGTTCTTTTAGTGGGACATGGACAAGTGAATTTAGCAGTGCTGAACATCCCTGACTGGTCAAATGTGAGTGCCAGTTTAAACGGCTGGAACATCTAGAAGAAGAAACTCTGAATACGGGCTGTGTATTTCTCCGTATGTTGAGCGTTTTGATAGTTTAACAGTATTTATATAGCACTTAAACATGCTTTATAAATATAAAAGACATGAAAGAATCTCACTTTTTATAATAAGGGACCTTTAAGTAACGGCGGTTAAGCAACCAACGGACTTGTAACCCAAACCACGATCTTTTCCTAACCCTAACCAAGTAGTTTTGTTGCGTAAGTAAACTTAAAAACTAAGTTGGAAGTTTATTTTGAAAAGAGACTGTATGACACGTCGTCCATGACACATCCAACACTGACGCTAGAGGGTTATACTTTGAAGCGTAGGGCCGCTGACCAAGCTGACGTATTTGACGAGTTGGGAGTGAAAATGTGTTGCAAAAACAGAAAGAATCATAAAGCAAAGACCACAATGATGAGTTGCACTTCCTCCTACTGTACCTGGACCTAAACATTACAACATCATCGTGGGAAAAAACACATGAAATCCACTCAATCAGAATGATTAGTTCTTCAGCTTTGTGTGACTTGAACTTTTAAGTTCCTCTATTTACAGCATATTTTGGTGGAATATGGCTCATACTGGTCACAGACATACGTAGATGGGGACTGTGTGTTTGTCTGCTTCACTTCTTCAAACGATGAGAAACAACATATTATACAAATCTATGGGATGAGGTCACAGGAAAATGAGTTAAGGGGACATTAAGCAATATATACAACCTCTATTGGCAAACAGTTGCCATTGCAACAACCAGAGAAACTTCATGATTTGAAGTCTTCTCACGCTGCCACTGGCAGGATCTTCCAAAGGAGAGTACAGGCTGGAGAATCACCACTGAAAGCCTTAAAAGAGTCCCAATGCAGATTGGTCAATGCTATAGTATTCTCTTGCTATAAGGAAGCAAATATGTTGTTAGCTGCTTCTTTAGGTTTAGATTCAAAGACAAAATTGTGATTGAATTGAAGGTTCATGCTATAAATGTGCTGTTTGGAGTTAAAATGTTGCTCTGCGAGTTCAGAAAAAGTAGTCAATGGTAGATTAGGGTTACTTCACAAACAATCCGAGTGCGTGTGTTTGACTGAATGAGTACATAAGAGGCTGAGAAGCAGTGAAGCGGAACAAAGAAAGACAAAGAGAACGAACAGCCAGAGCGCAGCCGCTGATGTGAAACCAAAGTGGACGAGGCTCTCCAGTAGCTGTTGCTTCACGTGTCAGGCTGCGGCGCTGCTGAACACTGACGGGGGCTGATTGGTGGGCGCCATCCCCTTCACAGCTTAATGACTGTCCCACAGCGCCCTGTCCCCTCGGGGGGGAAAAACACTTTTTTTAAAGAAGAAGGAAGTGCATGAGCCTTGCTGTCGCTTAAGTTGGCAGCAGATAATCCGTCCAACCTCGTCACCTCCAGTTGCAACCCACAACCCTCTCCCCCTCTCCCTCGCCGCGCCTCCTTCCACCAGCCCCGGTTCAAACATGCCCCGGGCGCTCCGAGCAAGATAGCGAGGAACAATTGCCGTGTTCACAGTTCATCTTGCCGATGTTTTTTCCAGCCTGTCATGGGAGTCTTTGCACTTTTCCAGCGTTAGAAGAAAACTTGCTGGCACATTGTTGTTTTCTCAGGAGAGGGTTCGACCTCACATGACCTCGCAGCGGGAGAGGTGCTCCGGTGAACGTATCGCAGCACAACACGCCGTGTAAAGGGTTGGATTAAACTTTAACGTAATGCATGTACAATAAGGATCACATACATGTCTGAAGTATATACTGTAGGCCTTTTGATCAGGCATAACCTTTCTGTTGTAACACCTGTGGGCGGTGAATTATCTTCACCTCTCTGGTTCTCCAGCTGGTTTTTATTTCTTGTGCCACATTGTATCTGATGATCCTTTTTCTTTCAATGGTTTGCTTGGTTGTTGCTAAGTTAGAAATGTAATATTATCATGCATTTTCCCTCTTTGCAAAGAGATTATATCTTCAATTCTATTTGTTTGTTTGGCAGCAGCAGAATTACAATAACAGATTTTAGTTAAATTTGACTGAATGTTCGACCATTTGCCAGCGAGCAAGTGATTGGTGCCGATCCAGGAGTTTCCCAAAGATTTTTATATGTTGATGGCATTTTTTGAACAGTTTTCTCGTGACCTACTACACTTACTACTTATTTTAAATCACTCTATCCAGGCTGGTCTCATATAACTATACCTACGTAAAGTAAAGTGTGTGGGGGAGTGTGGTGACGTAGTCTAAAGAGCGAAAGAGACACACTGGGTGAGGGGAGCTGGAACTATAGTGGTTTTGATGCCTAAACCTAAAGTGAAGCCAAGGGGCGTCACAAAGCGGCGGTATGTGACAGGTTGCGTCAAGAATATGTTGATACGAATTAAGGTGCATTACTTTTCGTAGGTATAGTTATATGAGACCAGCCCGGATAGAGTGATTTAAAATAAGCAGTAAGAGTAGTAGGTCATGAGAAAACTGTTCAAAAATGCCTTCAACATATAAAAATCTTTGGGGAAACTGCTGGATCAGCACTAATCCGTTGCTTGTTGGCAAATGGTCGAACATTCAGTCTCATATAACTATACCCACGAAAAGTAATGCACCTTAATTCATATACAACACATTCACATAAGGTCCCTTGGCTTCACTTTAGGTTTAGGCATCAAAACCATTATAGTTCCACCTCCCTTCGCCCAGTGTGTCTCTTTCGCTCTTTAAACTACATCACCACACTCCCCCGCACACTTTCTCGGAGCGTTTACTGTTGCCGTGTATGGATTTACATTGTAGATAATGGAACACCCGGTGCATTTCATACCAGCACTAAAGGGTGTCGTGTGCGGCGGTACCGAACGCCGTGACAAAGCCTCGGTATTTAACACCCTGGGAATGAGAATGGGCTGTTCGTATTACATTCCACAAAACCATTTGTATGTAATCCACGTAATCATCAAGAGTGACAAATGCCGCAAAGGGTGGAGGTCAGGGTGGATGCGTGGGTCAAAAACCACCGGAGACAACTGTTCGTGTCCCGAATCAAACCAGAAGTCAACATTGATGTATTTGTCATGTAACTTCTGTACTTAAGTTACGCCGCTTCCAGAGTTATTTTAACCCAAATCACCATCTTTTCCTAAACCTAACCAAGTTGTTTTGTTGCCTACACCTAACCAAGTTGTTTCCTGTGAAGATGGAAGTTTATTTTGAAAAGACTGTAGAGGAAATGCTGGACATTTGTAGGAAAACGCACATAAAATGAGGAATAACTTTTCGTAAGATATCATATGAACTGTCGTATGAGGATCCGTTGCTCTATCACTCATCTCTAGCACTTTTATTTTCTTTTGCTTGTATTGTTCATACCTCGGTTACCCATCCACTTCCTCAAAAAACACCTTAAGTTTAAGGTGTTTCAGAGTTTATTCTACTGTTCCATATTTATTCATATTCTATATCTTGGATGCAATGTGATGTTAAATATGATGAGATATTCGTATCGTCTGCTCTCCTGGCCTTGGCTGAGTAAATGAAGAAATCCCCCCTGTTCTCAGCGCTTTAATGGATTTACCTAAGCAGTCACACTTGAGTTCACGCACCGACATACCTCCTCACTCAACTTGACAAGCTTGCCGCTCCGCATTTACTCTGACGACCAGGAGTATCTAACGCATGTGACAAAGTCCTCAGACAGACCAGGAGAGTGGTGGTGGTGGTGATGGTGGTGGAGGTGGAGGGGGGTCGGACCTCGCCTGCTCCCCCCTCAGCGTCACATCTCTTGACAGCTGCCATTTTCAGTACCGTGCTTCGCCCTCGTAGCCAGTCGACCGCCAAGTCCCCATCAACTTTGCTTTCTCGCCGCCTTTTCCCGCTCAGGTTTCCAGAGCGCCGACTGGAGACAGCGGAGGCAGTTGCCGCGGTGTCGCCAGAGATTAGCAACACGGGGCCTTGAGGGCCAGCGGGCCTCCAGCCGAGCCTGAGTGATGGCTGGAGAAGACAGAAAGATTAAGTGAAAAACATCCTGAACTTACTGCAGAGTCAGAAATGAGGCTGAGGTGGAGAGGATGTTCTGCCTGATGCTGATATGACTGCTGCCACCAAGAACCGAAATAGAACAGACACTACTGTGCATCTTTTGTCAAATCTGAACCTGACGTCACTGCAGAACAATCTTCAAAGTTTTAATATGAATTTATATCATGCATGTATGTACCATTTCAGGGCCAGGGTATGATGATGTTGAACTTGAAGGCGTCCCTCCTCAAGTTCAAACCGATATGACACAGTCTCACGGTAGTTTGTGAAATAGACCCGAAATTTAATTTGATACGTGCACATAGACACGATTTACCTTTTTTTTTGTGACACTCAGCACGACTTTCAACAACGTATTTTTTGTGCGTTTTCCTCTGAATATCCAGCAACAGGACGCACGTGTCAATTTCCACTCCAGTCTTTTGGAAATAAAACTACTTAGTTGGGCTTTGGAAAAGATCGACTTGGTTAGGTTTAGGCAACAAAACTACTTAGTTAGGTCCAGCAACTTGTGACGCACGTGTCAGTATATTTGTGTTCAACTCAGCCTCTGACTGAACTCACCACAAAATCTTTAATCTTCTTTCTTCTTTCTGTCCCTCCAGTCTCTCTCCTTTTTCCTCTTGTCTCTGTACGTTTATGAAGCAGATTCATAAAGCCACGGGATACGTGCAAATGCTTTTTCACGTCTTAGCATCAGTTTGAGCCACCGTGGGCAAATTTGTGTCTAATTGTGTCTCTCCATTGACTCGTGTCGTCTCTAAAAAATGTTTGTGTTGTCTGAACATACTGTATAGTAATGACTTTTCATATTGTGTCATCGTCAGGTGAAAGTCTTCATTTGTCCCATACTTGGCTTATGACCAAATAGCTTACCTGCAAAAGGACATCAGCTGTACTTTGTGCTTGGTATTAATTAGCAAATGTGATCATGCATGCAAAGCTAAGATGGCGAACGCCAGCATGTTATATGCTACATGCTGATGTTAACATTTAGCTCAAAGTACGGTCGTAGCCTCACAAAGCCGCTAGCATGGCTGTAGTCTCTAGACTTGTTTAATAAAGTAAACTATAACACAGGAAAACTAGAAGGATACCTCCGCCAAGGCTGTTTCTATAAGTTAAAAATAATACGTGTCTGCCCCGTGATTCAGATCTGCTCCAAAATGTACTGGGGTCTTCCTCGGTCCATGCTACACCCTTCCACCAAGTTTCATGAAAATTGGGCAAGCAGTTTTTCTGTAATTCTGTAATCCTATAATCCTGCTGACAAACAGACAACAAACCAAACCAAAAACTTAACCTCCTTGGCAGAGGTAATTATTTAACAATACTTTCATGTTGAAATTGTTTCTTTTATATAATCTGTGGTATTCAAAGGTCTTCTCCTGACTGGTAAGAAGGCAGAGGAACTACACATGGAACAAAAAGTGATGTAACAAATGTGTCTCATTGATAAATGTGCTGGAAACATACCATTTTGAAAGGAAATTTGAGGCTCTAAAGTAAAAGACCGAGCCAAGAATTGAGTGTAATATTGGACAAAATTTGACAGAAACTCCCCCCGCTGTGACAAACTGACAGTGTTGATTAGGAAAGTCACCGCTCATATGAGCTAAGATACTCTGGCTGAGACACAAGTGGATCTGTGCTCCCTGCAGCTCTCACAAGTCTAATCAATAACCTCAGTGCAGAATTCCCTCTTTGCCAAGCCCGGGTGAGAGAAAACACATGTTTTTATTTTGTAGAAGTATCAGAGAAATCATGCAGAGTCATTCCTGGCCAGGCCGCAGAAGTGAACTCAGCCGTTGTGGTGGGAACTTTGTGTTTAGAGGACAGAAAACACAAAGATTCTTCCATCATGAACTCTTTTAACCCAGAAAGCAACAAAACAAACAGAAAACACGATGACAAACGTCACCTTCCCTCATAAACATTCTTTCGCTCAGGAGGAGGCAGCATGACGGGAACCATCGTGTTTGTTTCTGCTGGGAACTTTTTGTTTTACTTCAGCTACGTTGGCATGAAATTGTTATTCCTCTCTGCACAGTTTATTGGGCTCTTCTTGTTTATAACGTTCTAGCCGTTGTTGAAATTCTTTTCGTGTTTATCTTCTATGTTATGTGCGGATGCTTCCTCTGACCAGTTTCTCAAATTAATGGCAATCTGGCCAACGCACAGGGTTCCCCTCTTGCGTTACTTTTGGATGTGTCAGGGACGGCATGTCAAGATATGCTCGTTTCAGGGCCAGGGTATGATGATGTTGAACTTGAAGGCATCCCTCCTCAAGTTCAAACCGATACAACACAGTCTCACGGTAATAGTCACGAAATTGAATCTATTTGATTCGTGTACATAGAAACGAATTTCCCTTTTTTTTTTCTCGTGATGCTCAGCACGACTTTCAACAACACGTGAAGCAAGTGTCAATTTCCCCTCCAGTCTTTTCACAATAAAACTACTTAGTTAGGTTTGTGAAAAGATCGTGGTTTGGGTTAAAATAACTCTGGAAGTCCCATAACTTAAGTACAAAAGTTACGTGGCAAATAAATCAACTTTGACTTTGGTTTCACACGGGACATGAACAGCGGTCTCCTGGGTGAACGTTTTTTGACCCACTCATCCACCCCGACCTCCTCCCTACGTGGTGTCCGCTGCTCTTTATACTTCCTGTTTCACAATTACAATTCACGAATCAACATATTAAATTTCGTGACTATTTCACAAACTGCTGTGCGACTGGGCTGTATGTTGCGTAAGCCTAACCAATTGTTTCAGAACGTTAACCACCCCACATGGCATTGTGTTTCTGCAGGCGAGACACTGATACGAGACAAACAGATTTTTGGTCTAGAAACGTCAACATTCAACGTATCCTGTGGTTTGCAGAAATGTACGATGCCAACATGTTTCTCTGGAGACTGGGTTGTGCAGGGAGCAGCACAAGCAGGGAGGAACCTGCAGAGTCGGATACTGGCAGATTCAATTAAGATACTTTTAAACAAGCAAGTTGGGCACTGGGTATAGACACAACTGGCAGAGCACAAGCAAACAAAACTCCATGTGGCAACGAAGGCAACAAAGAGGAACTGACCACAAGAGACTAAATACACAAAGAAGGAGGGAGATAACGAGGGACAGGTGACGGCAGGGCTGATGAGGAACAGGTGAAACTGATCAGGGCGGGGCAGTCAATCACAAAGAGGGGAAACAAAACCAGACATGACACATGGGGAGAGTGAACTTACAAAAATAAAACAGACAACAGATGAAGACTCCCAGGACCATGACATTTTAAAGTTCTTGATGTGGTATCGAGTTTTGGTTTATCAGCCTTCTATGAACTGAGTTCAAGAACCATTTGTGAGAAAGTGAAAGCTATATTCAAAGTTTGACTCTGTCAGTTTTCAGTTCAACGGGCGGTCGTATCTTCTGTTAAAGTCCCCTCACAGTCTCTACAGAGCATCCATAGGACCATCAGCTAACAAGCTCCCTCTCAAGCCTGGAGTCATGTCCCCTGTAATGTACACCAGAGAGCCACGTCGTCTCCCTTCACATGGGCTTCCTTCCAGGACAGCCACAGCACAGCGCAGTTCTTTCATCTCGGACCGCTGTGTGAACTTTTAATGCGATTACGGGCCACATAGGATGACACGAGTCCAGGCCACGGCGTCCGTTTTCCCAGAGCGAACATAAGAGGTTTGGATAGATGGTGGGCAAATATACCCTCCTGGCAAATCACTCCAGCCTCCTTCTCTGGACCATCCTCTAATTTCCAAAGGGTCACTAATCTAATATTAAAGGGCTGTGACAGTAATGAGCGCTGCGGATGTGTTGGTCCGAGGCTGCAGGATTAAATGAGCGCACTTACAATACCAGTAAACTCGGGCCAATCTCAGCAATATTTAGCCGGACGTTGAGCTGCAGTGCCTGAGCCTCAAGTCATGTTAGCTTAACACCAAACGCCACTCAAGTACAAGGGGGTGGGGAGGTGATGTGTGTATATGTAACGCTTCATTGGAAGCTCGAACCGAGGCCAAACATCTCAATGGGTCACATTCTTGGCTTAGCGGAGAAACATTTGCTGCTTCCCAAAGTCTTTCGCTCCAACTTCCCCGGGCGGTTTGAGTGGATACACCTGAGTGACGCTTCAGTTTAACAAACTCTGGAGTTGAATAACCAGGGACTCATTCATCCCCGCTGCAATTACAGCAGACTGCTTCACTTGCACATGAAATTAGGAAGCCTCTTGTGCCTCACAGGATGTTTTATGCACTGTATTGTGCGACGGAATCCATCTCTGATTTTGACATTTGTCAGCATTGTGTAATTGTTTTAATCTGTTGGGTTTAAACTCTTTATGCAAACCGAGTTTCTCTTATTTTAAATTGTCACATCTCTTTCCACACTTTTTTTTTTTTTCTTTCGCACACTCTCTTTCAATCTCGGCACACTTGAGGCCAAGAATATGAGACCAATTAAAAGTGGGAGCAGCGTGCTATACAGCCGTCCTCCCTCCTGGCAGCCGTCCTGGTAACACGTTGCACATTCTTTGCTCCAGAAAGCTCTTTTGCGCTCGCCGCCCCATCCCCCTCACCCCCCACAAAAAACACATAAGACAAACAGGGGGACTGGTGGCGGCTTGGGGTGCGTGCCAGGCTCAGACAACAGCAAAGACAAAGGAGATCACAGTAGGAATTAAAGGGGGATTCCCCAGAGAGCAGAGAGGAGGAGGAGGATGGTGGTGATGGTGGTGGTTATATGAGGTAAATCTGCTGTGAAATCTCCCCCATGTAGAAAGTGTGCAGGACAACGCCGTCTGCTTAGCCCTGATGTGACAAGAATGAGGTCGATGAACCCCGGGTGCGTGACCCCTGAGTGAGTCCAGCGGGAATAAGGTGCCCGGGGGCGGTGCAGGGGCTTCGTTAAAACCAGGGGTCACTCATTAAGGCCACGGTCCTTCCCTCGGCTTAAACGTCTTGAAGGAGAGGGGGGCTTCAAAGCGATTATGGTCAGACATGGTTATCCATGTCAACCAGGGTCAGAAGTTAAAGGATCCCTGGTGACTGCCGGCATGTCCCGGGATGGTGTCCCCTCCACCCCCCCTTTAGCTCCCTGCGAGGCATCACTAGAAGTCCTAAGGGATTTATTTTTCTTATTAATTAATGCCACCATTCAAATTCTGCAAGCCATATGGTATTAAAACAATTTGTAAGAAAGGAGTTTTTTATTCTCTCATCCTGGAGTTTAGGATCCCTAAACTGTTCCAGAGTTATAAAATTAATATAAGACATGGGGAAATACTTACATACAAATATTGTGCTCAAATAAAGCAATAAAAACATTTTTATTGTGTGATCAAACATATTTGCAGCTTCAGCTTCTTTAAAAATCATGACTTGCGTTTAAAGCTGCAGCAGACAACACAAAGCATTATCAGTTCATCATGATGAGTATCAGGGTGAAATGGCTGCTTTTTAAATAACTAATGAGTAAATAAATAGGGCTGCCAATTAATCGCAAATTAATCAATTCATTAATTTTATCTGTTCAAAATGTACCTTAAAGGGAGATTTGTCAAGTATTTAATTCTCTTATCAACATGGGAGTGGACAAATATGCTGCTTTAGGCAAATGTATGTATATATTTATTATTGTAAATCAATTATCAACACAAAACAATGACAGATATTGTCCAGAAACCCTCACAGGTACTGCATTTAGCATAAAACAATATGCTCCAATCATAACATGGCAAACTGCAGCCCAACAGGCAACAACAGCTGTCAGTGTGTCAGTGTGCTGACTTGACTATGACTTGCCCCAAACTGCATATGATTATCATAAAGTGGGCATGTCTGTAAAGGGGAGACTCGTGGGTACCCATAGAACCCATTTACATTCACATATCTGGAGGTCAGAGGTCAAGGGACCCCTTTGAAAATGGCCATGACAGTTTTTCCTCGCCAACATTTAGCCCAAGTTTGCAGCGTTATTTTGTTTCCTTCCCAACAAGCTAGTGTGACATGGTTGGTACCAATGGATTCTTTAGATGTTTTATTTTCATATGATACCAGTATCTTCACTCTAACTTTAAAACTGAGCCCGCTACAACCTCTGAAAATTGAATAATCGATTAATTTAAAGTGACGTTAAAACGAATTTGCATTAACGCCCTAGTAAATAATAAGTAACCCCGTATTATCCTCCATTTATCCTGCAGACAAGTACATTTTGAGGACACGTGTGTTAAAACAACTGAGCTAAATTCATTTAATTTGTCTCTCAGCAGCTTAAAAAACAATAAAATCATATTTAATTTTTTTCTAAATCAGATGAATTCCTGCCTGACTTCCTGTTCGGACCGGAGCCAGAGCAGCAATGTGGCAAAAATGTGTCACTTCCACCACGGCTGCATCTGTGCTGCACATCTCTGTGGCCACGTGTAGTCTTCACTGCCAAGTACTCATGAGCGTCCATGATGGAGGTCCTCCTCGTCCTCACTGAGGCCTCTTTCATGTCGCTGTCAAATCTCCTCGCTAGCTCTCAGAAAACAGACACTTTTCTGAATATTTCTCTCCGACAAAACCTTCCCACCCTGAACGACTGTCTTCGGAGTCTGCGTGGGGGTTTCAATTTTCTGTTTTTATTCAGTTTATTAGTCTGTCAGCGAACCCTCTCTTCCAAGCCCCCTCCCTGAATTCTCCCTCTCTGTTCTGTCTCTGTGTGTTTTTGTCTCTTTGAGATGAAACTTTGATGCACTTATGGAGCGCAGAGCTCTCCCCGTGCAGGGAGTCTGAGAGGGGCCACACACACCCCCAAACACACACTTCCAATGCCCTCCACTCAGCAGCTGTGTCCCACTGTTTGCTTTAAAGGAAGCCCCCCCCACACACCCCGCTCTGCTTGCTGCCCGTCGGGGCCCGGCTGTGTGTTTGCTGCTGCTGGCTTTGATTTGCTGTTTAGTGCGGCGGTCCTGCAGCCGGCCCGGGCCACCGCAGGTTCTGAGGGGTGGGGGAGATGGGGTATGTGAGGGGGGCTTGGTAGTGGTGGTGGTGGTGGTGGTGGTGGTGCTGACAGCCCCTCCTCAAGGCATTCCACTTCATTTGTCATCTTCATCTCACAAGTTTTTATTTTCCTCCTCTCTGCTACATCAAACCAGCTCCCGTCTGTCCCCTCACGAAACAGTTTCAAACAGAAGTTTAACATTAAAATTGGTGACATGAGCTTTAGTCACTCAGGACGGGTATGAATGAAATGCATGAAATTCAGGCCTGCAAACTCAGAGTAATGACATTCACTGAAACGTGAGAGCCTTTTACAGTTTGTTTTCTGGTTTGGATTTTAAGAGTTGTTTCCACTGCTGCCTCCAATCATCACTACAGGAGAAGAAGAAACACAAAATAATATGTGATTTAAATTCTGATCATGAAGGGACGTCCATAGAGAGCTACAGGAATGAGTCCTAAAACCCGGAAATGAGTTAGCATTTTAGCGCTTCCTGTTCCCTCGTCTTGAAGTCAATGGGTATTTAAGGTCTGTGGTTAACACAAGCTGAAGAGATTTGAACGTTTTGTTTCATGCATTTTTATTTTGAAGCTTTTACGTGTCTTTAAAAAAGGCATTTGCTAACAAGAGGCTAAATGAGACTACTAAAGTAATAGAGAGGTTAATTTCTAATAATTTTGGGAATAAAGTCAGAATTATTCACCTGTAGTGTCTTTTAAATGTCTGTAATTTTATAATCAATATCTGTAAAGGCAAAGTTTTTTTCTCACTCTGAGTCTGAAATCTTCATTTAAACAGCACTTACATCCACCAAACTTTCCAGTTTCATTCTTCTCTATATTCTGAAGGCTGTTACAGAGGGGTTTGGTCGTATATCATACATAGCCTGATTTATAGAATATTTTACTCCTAAAAATGTGGTGAAAATTGAATTGAGAATTTTTTTTTTTTTTAAGTCTGTTGACAGTATCTTCTGATTTACAGAGTGACACAAAGAGATATAGAAAATCCCAGAACACATGTAATACAACAAATGTTTTTTTAATTAGGGCTGTCAAAGTTAACGCGATAATAATGCATTAATGCAAATTCATTTTAAAGGCTAGAGTGAAGACACTGGCATCATATGAAACTAGAAAACCTAATGAATCCATTGGTACCATGTCATGCTAGCTTGTCGAGAAGGAGGCTAAATAACACTCCAAACTTTTCAAAGGGGTCCCTTGACCTCTGACCTCCAGATCAGTGAATGTAAATGGGTTCTCTGGGTACCCACGAGTCTCTCCTTTACAGACATGCCCACTTTATGATAATCACATGCAGTTTGGGGCAAGTCATAGTCAAGTCAGCACACTGACACACTGACAGCTGTTGTTGCCTGTTGGGCTGCAGTTTGACATGTTATGATATGAGCATATTGTTTTATGCTAAATGCAGTACCTGTGAGGGTTTCTGGACAATATCTGTCATTGTTTTGTGTTGTTCATTGATTCCCAATAATAAATATATACATATATTTTCATAAAGCAGCATATTTGTCCACTTTGTGTTGATAAGAGGATTAAATACTTGACAAATCTCCCTTTAAGGAACATTTTGAACAGATACAAAATGTGCGATTAATTTGCGATTAACTATTTTAATGGATTGACAGCCCTAGTATTTATGCAACATGTTCCTTTATTATTATGAATTTACACTCACATCACATCTGACAAGGATGCAATTAGTGACTTATTAACAAACTTTTTAAACAGGAGACTTCAGTCTGTTTTGAATGATCCCGGTTATGTGAGAGCGTGAGAGCGAAGCCAAGTGGAGCATTTGAAGAGTTTGGAGGACGTCGCCGTTCCCAGACAGAGGCAGACGTGCAGCTCTCCTCCCAAAGTGTGTTTTTGTGTGTTGGGTTGTGTATGGGAGGACGCCCCGAGGGCAGAGGAACCTGGAACATTAAGCCTTGCCATGGCGGCTCAGTGCAGCTCTGAGCCTTGAGCAGCTCTGGCAGCTTGCCTGGGGTGGAGGTGGCAGCGGGGGGGGGGTAGCACAGGTTTGGAAAAGGCCCCTCAGCTCGCTCCTCTTCACTCTTCTGGGACACACAACCCACTCCCTGTACGAGGCCACGGAGATGTTTTTGTCACTTTCTTTTTGGGATCACGTACGCCACAGAAGGGGAAGTTGGCCTTTGTGGCCTTTGTTTGACTGCGTTGGTCCAGAACAGAGAGCGGCAAGAATGAAAACAGTTTTGGAAGATGGATGCAAATGACCGGGTCGTGTTCAGCGGCTGGACAGTCTGTGTGATGTAGACAGAAAATGTGACACCGTGCCTTTGAAAACAGCCCACAGTAATCACCGGTGGAGCAGACGCCAGGTTGTTCTCGGCTCCTGGGAGTTGAGTTGAAAATCAACAAACAAACAGGATCAAATCTTCAAAAGGAAGCTGGTCAGCGCTATGTTTGAGTGCTTCGTGGTCAGTACAAACTGGAGTTGTATGCGATTAGAGAATCAGAAGAGATCACGAGAAAGTCATTTCTAAAGATTTTGAAGTTTCCCGTCCACCTCACATCAGCCGCTTTGAAAGAATCGTCACTTTGTCTGAACAGGAGATGCAGATCTGATGTCCAGCTTTATTATTTCATCTCAGCTGTGGCCAACAAGCCTTCATGTCTCAGCCTTCCTTCAGGTGTTGTCATGGTTGTCTGTAAAGATCCGACATCTGTTATTACCAAGCATTTGCAGGTTTAATCATTATAGCAACCCCCTGTAGTCCCTCATTTACTTGAAGCTAACCATAGCCCCACATTTTTGACTGCGTTTTGTCATTTTGGGCCTATTGGAGCGATCCAAGGCCGTTCTCCCTGTATGTTTGTTTAAGGGCGGGTTCACACCTAAAAGTCCAGCTCCTGATTCGAACCAAGGTGAGGATGGTGCATTGTTTGAATTTTGCAACTGGTCTGGTTTGCGTTCACAAAGGCAAAACTCAAACGGTCCAGAAAGTCTAAACAAAAGTCATGCGGTGGAAATGTCTTTTGATTATTGGTCATACAGTTGGCTACTTGTACGACTCAACAGTTGCCTCGATGTGTGTGGATGAAGCAAAGTGGTTAAATTTTACTCATTTAGCGGCTGGCTTGTTGGCTATTAACTTGCTAATTCCACCATGCTTTCATGCTAGGGAGCGAGGTGGACGGACCGCAGGGTGCACTAGCTAGTTAATTATACACCTTTGCACTGCCAGCTTTGGTCCAAGTTTACTTCCTGTTACCTAGTATACTGCATTAACAAATATTGCATCAGGAAATACAAAGGGGCCCATTTAGAATGATTCCGTTGTAAAGTTTGAAAAGGTCTATTGTCTCATTTGTGGTCTGATAAACAATAAATTCATCAAATTCAGTGGAAGCAAACACACAGATAGGCTACTAGTTCACCAGTCACCAAAACAGGAAAAGAAAACAATTTTTAATCAATGGAATGACACATAAATACGCTTCCTGTGATTGGTTCCAATGGTATTCATACCAGAAATGAATTACTCCAGAGTTCCCTTGAAAGCGGTGTGAGACCATCCCTTTGAGGTGGACCAGATGTTTGGTCCGCACCAGAATTTGAGTCTGCCGTTCACACCAACCCAAACAAACCGCACCAAGGAGGTTAGCGCTCCAGGGTTCGGTTCAACCGGGCTCAACAAGGGTTGTGTAAAAGTGTAAAAGGTGTTTGAACTTTGGGTGTGGTCCAAAGAATCTGATTTGGGTCCACCAAAAAATAGTGGTCTGACGGTCACAGCTGCACAGAGTCTGTACCAAATGTCAAAGCCAACCTGTTTCCCACATGGCAGCCAGGAAGGGGATGTGATATACTTGGAATTTCCAGTGAAAAAAATACTACAACACAGATGATCAAAAGTCATTAAAATTCTGTCATATTCATACGTATGAGGGAGCAACTGAAAAGAAAAACATCTACTAATCTGTATGTTTTCAGAATATAGATAATGCAGCAAACAGTTGAAGATCCTGGGTGCGGATTCAAGTATCTAGACCAAGTGTGAAAACTGAGACGGACCCAAGACCATTGTTCTGGACCCCACCCAGGTCTGACAGCAGCTTTCACACTTAAACAATTGTACCAAATTCTCGGGTTCAGTCAGCCCGAGTGTGAAAACGCCCTTAGAGAGCCATCACACCTACACTTTATTTTCTTGGAAGAGATGACTTTGTGTATCTGACTCGTTTATGTTCTCACAAGCTCACCGAACAAAGTCATTTAGAGATTAAGAGATTGTTCCACGAGGATAGATGATCACCGCTCAATCATTGGCTGGCAGTGACCTATAAGACACAACAAGAGCCTCAGACTTTGACCTGAAACCAACTTTAGCTCTTTAGCTAATGTCTCTTTGTTATCTACACACATGGAGACTTGTCTTGTGTTGCATCTTGGTTTGGAACATGAGTTACCAAACAAACATCTATTGGTGCGAGACCTTTTGCAGGCTGGATCACTAATTAGCTCGTCAGCTGTAGCAAATTTAACAGTTGAAAAACATATCTGCAAATGTCTGGATTTGTCAATTGAAATAATAAATGGTGTGATCGCTGTTCATCGATGTCATTGCCAACATAATGTAGTCTGGCAACTATTTTAAGACCTCAAGACCTTTACCTGTGTTTTGACCAGAGGAACCAGGGTTTACATTTAGCTCTTTAGCCAAAAATACCCTTTTCTAGTGGTAGTACTTTCCAATGGAAATTCCTGGACTTACTCGCCTTGGCACTGGGTGGCTGTACTGGCGTGGCATTCACTACTTAGCAGCAAGGACAGGGAAAGCTGCTTAAATGCAATGCAGGTGACATATAAAAGGCCCAGACAAACCAAACAGACATCAGAGAACTAACAGCGACGAAGGCCGCCTGTTGAGTCGCCTTGCATCGCCTTCGTCTTGGCCAAAAAGTTGCACTTGAACACACCGAAAGACTACAGCCAACAGCCAACTACCACGTATATTACATACAAGAAGTTGTCATGATACATACATGAGACAAAGCAGCGTTTACCAACCATTTTCACACCACTGTCACTCACCACGTAGCGTGTGTTGGGGTGAAACTGAACCGCCAATCAGAATGATTTCTCTCACCGACGATTCAGCATGTTGAATCGTCGGCGGAAAACCGTGGCTTAAAACCTCAGACACAGGCAGACTAGAGCCAACAGTGCGGGACACACTGCAAAAACTAGGCCGACAGATGCTCACCGATGGCCCCAAACTGGCTGATGGCCGACTGTCGACTTGGTGCGTCAGGGCCTTTAGGCAGCAGGTATGACATTGGATCTCTATCAACTAATAATCAAACAGCAGCAGGGAGGTAAACTTTAACTGTAGTTTTGTAAGCAATAGTACCGTATCTTTTTCATTTTTCCATTAAGCTGCCACAAGCAGTGAGACATGTACTTATTAGTCTGTATTGTTTACAATGCTGTGTGATATTATCTATTTAGTGGCCGCACAAAGTCGTCAATTCAAGTTGGCATCAGCGACGTGTGCTGTTTTGCGCCAAATTGAAATGGAGAGGAAACCCCATCCATTCATTTCAAGGTGTCACTGCCATCAGTAATGACCAGGTGGGAGGGGCGGGTGGGGGGTATTTCATATAATCTGCCAAAAACTCTCAATTCAACCATTCAAACATAAATACAAAGAGCTCTCGGTTATTGTTTCCTTATGTGTGAAAATTGCACCTCAAATATCGCCGTCACTTTTTTAACCCATTGTGCCTAATTCTTCACTGCTCTACAGGTGAAACGCATATATGCAAAATGGAATTTGAGTTCCTGATTCAGCTCCTGTACCTGCAGATATTTGGTCCAAAAGGGACAATTGTGTCTCAGATGTCCATCAGACATGTATGTACACTAGTCCGAGTGGTATTGTTCTCACTTGACCAAACAAACCGAACTGAGGTAGAAAATGTTACTTGATCTGAACACAGCCAGTTTCTCTTTGTCTCTCTCCCTCCCTCTTTCTTCCCCTCTTTTCTTTCTCTGTCTCTTCTCTTTGTAGTTAGAGCACCAGAAGCTGTGGAGAGAAGAGTCCAAGCCAGCCAACAAAGCTATTGAAGCATTACTCCCCTCCCTCCCTCTCTCTCTCTCCATCCATCCCTCTCTCTCTCTGTCTCTCTCTCTCTCCCTCTGTTCAGGCCTTGCTGTGTTTTTGGCAGTTACTACTGACCATCATGAACGTCATTGCCAATTTTTGTGAAAACTGGCACATATGGCAGCTGAAGTGCCATATGCCATACAGAATATTTTTTGGCCGTTTCCCCCATTTGTATAATCGCTGGATCCGGTATAAAAGTGGCTCATTATTAATTCATTCCTTCCCAGTTTTTTTCCTTTTCAGTTCCCCTCTGTGTGTTTTTTTTTTCCTCAATTTCCTTCATTTTTTTTTTTTTCCAGATCCATTTGATGTCTACGAGGACAGGAACGACAAGTTCATTTAATGTGCAGCGTGGGGATTAAAGCGTTTGGTTAATTCAAAGCTAAATGTGGGGATTACTGCCAATGCAGGAAGTCCATCTTCATGCATTGATGTTGTTTGTATTCTGCACTAATTTAACACAAATTAGGGTTTAAATGCTTTACATCAGATCTAAATTGGTTTATCGTAACAACAAACCTGTGACATTTGATGGCTGGAAATAAAGCATGGCAGACATTTTGACTTGTCAAAGTAGGAAAATGACCGGATCGGATATAACAGAATATAGTAAGTTTGGCCACCAAAAGAAAACGTGTTTTTTGATTAGATCATCAAACGGACAATGATGTTTGTTTCTGTCTCTGCTAGTGTTAGATTAGCGTTAGCTAGCATTGTTATCAAATGGACAATGAATCATGGTCGTGTCTACAAGGTAACCCTCAAATTGCAAAAACTTGCAAAAACTCTTGCGAGACTCGCTGCCCAACAACTTATCCTAACGTTAACCTAGTGGGCTACCTCCGGGGTCTGAGAAGTGAAGCCAGCAGGGGGCGACTCCTCTGGTTGCTTAAAGAAGTCTGGTTGTAGAGAAGTCTACGAGAAAATGAGCCTACTTCTCACTTGATTTATTACCTCAGTAAACATCGCAAACATGAGTTTATGGTCTCAATCTCTAGTTTCAAGTCTTCTTCAATACAGCATGATGTTCATTTAGTAAATTATGGTCCCATTTAGAGTCAAATAGACCATAAAGCAGGGGATGCTTTAAGGCGGGGCTACCGCGTGACTGACAGGTCGTTACCACGGCATTGTCCGGTCTGGGAGTTGTCCGTGTTGTCGTCTTAAAACTTTAACTCTTTCGCAGTGTGTTTTCAGTTCATGAAAGGTAATAATAACCTTTTTGGTCGCCTAAAGATGTCTTAGTCAGCGTTCAGTTGTACTTAGCTCCACCCTCTGTGTCACTGCTAGTTCCAAAAACAAGCTGGCGACGGCCAAAATGTCGAACTCGAAGTTTCAAAACTAATGGGTGACGTCACGGTGACTGCGTCCACTTCTTTTTATACAGTCTATAGCATAACTATTCAAGGCCAATACCATATTGCGAGAGTTTTCCAACTTTAGGGTTTCCTTCTAGACACGACCATGAATCATGTTTGTTTCTGGCTGCTAGTGTTGAGCAGCCAGAAACAAACATAGATGTTTGGTTCTCTTGTTCCAGAAACAAACGGAGATGTTTCTTTTCCGACCTGAGACCCGAGGAGATAGCGACCCGGTGGCAGACAGGATTGTATAGTGAAAATGAGGCTTATCGGGAACCAATCTAAACGCAGATGGTGTCATTATTCTATAGCCATTACATTGTGCAATCAACAATTACATCATCATGGTAAGTTAAAGCAAAAAACGTGTCTATTGCTACTTTAAAAAAGGCTCAGTAATTTCCTAAAACATCTGGTCACTGTAGTTTTTAGAAGTTAGGCTACTCAAACAGGAGGAAATGTGCATTCACTGAGAATTATTTCAGCGGCGGATTAATACACGCTTGGTTCTCTGGTGAGTGTCTCTGGCAAATTTGGTACTACAGAGTGTGTTTATGGTAATGAGGGAACATGATAGCCAGTGCAACAGTGTGGCTCATTGATGTGTTTTAATAGTTTTTGGACAACAATGGAGCTGGAGCCATGCAGCTCCATTGTTGGAAGGAGAGGAAGAAGATATATATCAGGCTCTTCATGCGGATTTGTTGATAAAAAGACAAATACAGTCTCTATATATTATCAGTCTTGTACTTTAAAAATCACCTTTATCTGACTTTTACATTTTAAATTGTGTTTTCCTCTGATGTGGACATAATGTTATTTTCTTTTTGAAAACTGTAATTTATTTGAACCACCCAGTTCTTCATGTTTATTCCACAGGAGCCCAAAAAAAAAAAAAAAAAGGCATCACTTCCGGTGTGACAGAGGAGGATTTAAGCAGCTCATTTTAAGAGCTCTCCTGAACTGGCTGCAGGTTGACTCACTGTTGTGTTACATCATTGACATTTATTTTTATAAACGTGATTCAATGAGCCAAAAGCTGTTGGACACGGAGAGGCCTTTTACAGCTGCCTGCTCTTCCTCCTCTGTCTCACATGAACAGCTTTCACATTCCTCTTCCTCTGTCACAGGAATTGTCTCCTCATGTGTGTGTCTTTCTGTCTTTCTTTGACACACACTCACACACAAACATCCCACACTTCCTCTTTGCTTTTTGCCTCTCTCTATCTCTTCCCTCTCCTCTTCTGCCCTCCATTGGAAAGAGACTGGAAGGTCTACACTGACTCAGTCCTGTCTCAGTGCTGCTGCTCGTCCATCATCGTGTCAGTTAGGGATTTGGATCTAGTTTTCTTATTCTGTAACTCCTCTTCATTACATCTGGATCGTGTTTACAACAACTCCAGTCGGAGCCAGGATCCTCTTGTTGATTCATCCGAACAATGACGACGATAATCAGGAGATGAAGGCTCTGGGTCCAAAATCCCTCCCCTGATCGCTCATCACTTCATAACAAGTCAGTTTGCAGTGTGTTCCCAACTTCTACCCATTAAATTAAAGCGACCCGTCTTCATTTTAGAGGCAATAAGAGGTGAAAATCTATCCAATATTCAACAAGGAAGCAAAGATTTGAGAAAAGTCTGACAAAATGAACACATAAGATATATGTTTATTTGGTTAATCGTCTTGCAACCTCTCAAATTCATCTTCTGACCTTTGGGGTTGGGTTGGTAACGTTTTGATTTGTTTATTTATGGATGGAGAAAACACATCATTTTATTTACCTCCACATACTTCTAACATGATCCCAAGATAAGACTTAATATATACCATGGTCAGTGATAGTGCATTTAGTGTCCTTCACTCAGGCAATTAGAAAACAAACATGCATATTCTCTTTATGCGACTACGTTTTGAAAAGACACCAGAATTTTTAAGACAGTTATTTCATTGTTTTGTTTTTTTGTTTTTTTTTGTTATGTATCATGTCAAGCTCTGTGTCACCTTGTTTTCTTAGTCTTTTCTTGGGTATTTCTCCCCTGTTCTTATCATTGTTGTACTACCTGTAAAGTCGCTGCTGTTTTAATTTTGTACCAATAATAAAAAAAAGAAAAGACAAATAAACTTTGTACATGGACCCAAAAAAAATAAATATCACATCAAAAGCTAAATGCAAAAAGAAAACAAGGCTCACGTAAAATGTCATTAATAATCTCCCCTAATCCACAGATAAACTGACTGAACTTTTTATTGACAACTTAATATTTAACTGTACACTCTTCCACAATGAGGCACTAGTGTAAACAATTAAAAAGGAGCTTCTGGCTACTTGAGACACTTTACATGAACACTCTGCCCCTGGTGCTATACAGTATTCATGTAGCCAAGCTGAGTATGATCCACAGTTATCTGTGCACAAGTATTAAAGAGCACATCCACTACTGATGAGAATAAGCTGTGCAGGCATTGCATTAGCAAAAAGAAAAGTACATGGATTCTCTACTTGTGAGAATGTATGAGTGCACTATAGTGCATAGATTTTACAATTAATCTAATACAATTAAAAGAACATGGTGGAACATAAATATAATACACTTGGTGGCAAATAAGGAATGATTTCTTCTCCCTTATGTGCAAAACAAACTGAACCGAAACCGTGACCCAAAAACCACAAAACAAACCGAACCGTGGGCTTGTTGCACCACTAATACATGTCACAGGATATTTCATTTAAAGTTGAGTGTCATGTCTACTTCATAGAAATGTCCCGAACTGAAGATAATATCCTACAATATAATCCTTTACATGCATGAACCACCTGGGGGTTAATTGCCTTGCTAAAAGGCACCTCAGTAACAGCAGATCAGGAAGATCTTTAGCACTGGAACCAGCAACATTTACAGGTGGAAACCAGTGTGTGATTATAAAGGAACAAAGTGTCCCATCTCCCTTTTATTTTATTTATGTGTGTGAGTGTTGGACCATTAAAAAAAACATATTCGGCTCCCCGTATCAAAGAGGAGGGAGATTTATTAAACAGCTTTGTTGGAAACAATAACTGTCAACACGTCCACAGCTGAGGACTCTGACATCTGGGTGAATAACTGTGTTTTTTCCTCTGATGTGTTTACCCATCGAAGATCAATGCATTAGTCTCCCGAGCTGCACAAAAAAACACGCCTAATATTTGATGAGACGCGGTGACAGGAAGACAGTACGTCCGGGAACGCAGCGTGTCTGTCTGCTGAAATCCATTTGCAGAAGCTTCTGTTGTCATTCTGGTGATATGTTGAATGAAAGGAGGGGGATTAACTTATCATCACCACAGAGTTTAGCATCACAAGGACTAAAGATTAAAGATAAAGTTTAGTTTAGAAGTTTAGTGTGAGGGAATATTCAAGAAGGCCTGTTGATCCATGATAAAAATATGATCCTGTCAGGAAGTCTCTCTATAATGGATGGCGTTGGCATTTGTAATCACAAGATTGTTCCCACAAGATGTTGCATGATGACGGTGAATTAATGATGGCGTGGGCATCAACCTGCTTTCCTTCCTCATGCAGTATTTACTCAACAGGTAATGTTACCTGATAGGAAAAGGTCAACAACCGTTCATAATGTCAGTGTTCATTTTGGTCGGTTTTGTGCTAATTGTCCTGGTTGGACCTCGTCTCTCCATTGCTCCTGCTGGTTCAGTCAGTTCCAGTTTACACAGAAACAGTTGTTCCAAGGAGCTTGGAGCAGTTAACATCATTTTTATCATGCCGATGGATGAGATATGACAATTTAAGTTGAGTTGTTGTTTCTGTAATTTGACTTACAACACCCTGAATAGCTTTGCCGATCCCATTCACATGCACTTACAGCAAAGAGTGAAGAAGCAAAGAGATGAAACTCCGGTGTTTTTTTGACAACAGCAGCCATTTTGGACTGAAAACACACATTATATTTATAACATTTTATTGTTCAACACAGGCCATTTTGGTAAAATATGACGAAAGAATAAAAATTATTTTGTTTTACTGTTGTACAACACTTTTTAAGCGAACGTTTCACTGGCGTCTGGTAGTCACTTTCAGTCCAAAATGGCGGAAGCGTAGCTTTGCTGCTGGGTGCTGATGTTGCAATGGAACAATCAATTGACTTTCACTTCTTGGCTAATATACGTTCTCTGGTTACAGTTTGAATCACAGAAGAAATCAGAGCGATTCCGAGGCGTTGAACCGGGCTACAGCCATCACCATCACCAGACAGGATTTTGACATTTATTTTAGAAACGTTTTTATAAACGCAGTGATTTCATTCTATAACAAGGTTTTTTTTGTGCGTGTAATTCTTGCTTTCTACAATATATGCGCATGGTTATGGTTACAGAAAGATCCTGGTTATGGTAAATAAACCACTGCATAGTCGAGGTATGGTTAGGGTTAAGGCCTCTGTACACCAACTCTGCATTTTTCATACAAAATTATCACACCTGTAAAAATAAATACATAGATGTGTCAATCACGTTTATACACCGACTCCGAAATTTTCCTCTGACATTAAAGTTTTCGGAAAAGGTTCGATTTCTGCGTTTTTTTCTCATCCGTCTACAGTCAAAGAGGGTTGTTTGACCACTCAGAGCCACCATCCGTGCAACTGTCAAGAAGCTAAACGATAGCTTCTTGCTAGTGTCATTCATCGTGTTATTCACTGTTGGGGACTAGCGCTATCCGTTGCACGGCACCCATGTCATTTATTCAGTTTCGCAATAAAGAGAGTAATAAAACGCATCAGACTCAGTGTGCAAAGTTTCTGTGCGCATACATAAAATACGGACTGGCTTTTAGCCAGTTCAAACATTTAGTTAAGGTTAGGGAAAGTTTGTGTTGATTTAAAGAAAGGTGAACATTAATTACAAATTTGCAACGGGATGCATGAAAGTCAGAATTGTCTTGTGGCTCTGGCACAGGACAGCGATGTTCATGTTCTTCATCCTCCCTACAAATCTCTTGGTTCTTCTTCAGACCAAGAAAACAGCACAGTTTGAATTGATGATAAAGTGGAGATGTGTTCAGTGATTCTAAGGCGAGGCTAAATAGCTGCAGCTACGGGTATACAGCCAACACTAAGGCTGCGTCTGAAATCACATCCTATGCATTACTCATGAGTACTATCATTCAACATACTTTTGTGTGAAGTAGTATGCATCCTTTTGGTCACACTGAGCAGTAATTTACGTCGTCACTTCCTGAGAGCCTCCTTGCTGGTTGGAGATGAGTAACCATAGTAACCCGTACCAACCTCGTGACCAAATGATGATTTGTGAAAATCAAAGTCTGAATTAATTTAAAAACTATATTAATCCTGTAGCAAAATGAAATCTTATAGTTAAATTGAAGTGTTATGGATGTTACAGAGCTGTCTGTCAACGTCTGTTATGAACGTTGCAGTCACTACTGCATTTGCATTGTGGGATATTTATGCCGCCATAGTGTCCAGTGTTGCATACTGTAATATTTCACCAGAAATAGTATGCAATTCATGTACTACTAGTTCATACTAAAGTTCCAGACATACTACTAAATCTCACATACTGTTTTAGCGTACTAAATAACATGTTAATGTGGAGTTTCAGACCTTTTCTCAGTCTGACTGTGTAGAGCTGAGTCTAAAACGCTGAGCCTGACATGTACCAAAATGGCCAACATAAAGACTATTAAACCCTTTGAATTCTAACTATCAGTAATTTTGTAACTGCAGGGTTTATTTCTCAGTGTCGGAGCTACTTTCCATTTTTTAATATCTCTTTTTTTCGGATTATTTATTAATCCTAATCATCACAAACCACATCTTTTGTTTCATACCTAAAAACAACGTCCTTCTCTCTCTTTCTGCTCAGCTCTTAGTCTCTCTCTCTCTCCCTCCCTCTATCTCCTCTCTCCCTCTATCTCCTCTCTCTCTCTCTCTCTCTCTCTCTCTGCTGTTCCTCATCTTTATCTGAACTAATTAAATTCTCCAGTAATGAAATGTGAGAGTGTCGACTTCATGGAATCTGCTGGACTGAAGGGAGCAAACAATACAGCTGTCAGATGATCCAGATGACACACACACACACACACACACACACACACACACACACCCTCTCTCTCTGCAAACACACTCTCTCACACACATCTATCCTCTAGTTTCTTACATTTCTAGCATGCAAGATATTTAAACTGTTGAAACACAGCTTGTATTTCTTCTCTTCTTTCTCAAGATTTCAGAGCAGAAACTAAACTTTAATACAAAATGTAAAAAGATCAGAGAATCACGTCACACAATAGAGATGTGATCAAATGGGATACATTCTACTATAATTTATTATATTTTCTTGTGAAATGTATTTCTGCTGCACACTTCTTCGTGTTTCACTTCGCATGAAATCAGGCTTCTTTCAATAATTAATCAAGAAAATTACTTAAAAAGTAAAACAAAATTTTGTTTCAATTTCTTAATTTTAACAATTTTCACAGACGACTAAAGGCTTAGGGAGCCAATGCTGCTTTTATTTTATCATCTTATGACTACCTTCAATTTGCATGGACGTGTCTGCACATACACATTCTTTAACAATGAAAATGATTTCATCAAACTAGACTGAAAACCCCGAACAAGTCAGAGTGTGTGATTTTTTCAGGCCAGATCCCGGCAGCTCTCAGCGAGCTGTGACGACTTTATTTTATCACTCATGGTTTTTGTACTGCGAGTGCATCCGTGTGAATTTTTCTGCAAAGAAATGTTTGATGCACTACGGATCATTCAGTCCACGACAGGATGCTTCAGCTCATCTGCAAAAATGTGTTATTCTTTCTCTCTTTTTTCTTTTGTAACCGCAGTTTCACAATAAAGGCAACACAAAAGAAGCAAGAATTTTCAAAATAACACTGAAAAGTGTCAAAACAAGGTGAGCGCTTACTGAATCAGAATCCAAATATAATACACACACACAAATATTACATATTTTATCTTCATTTTTTTGTCTTGTGGGACATAAAATCATTTGGTTGTGAAATACTTCATCACTTACTGTCACAAGTTTGTCATTTGTCATGTTTTCACTCTCAGCGGAGGGAAGCGAACAGGAATTGATTTGTTTGATTCCGACTACTTTCCCCTCATGTTTCCCTGTTATAAGACTGTTAATGAGTTCAGGTTCAGTGCCGTCTGCTGCTGCTACAGTTGGAGACTTACAGCTACGATCGAGTGATAGTAGAAACAGATCAGCAGTTTAATTTGAAGAGCAGCAGTTTGACCCACAACACTTCCCTTTCTTTCATTTCTTCCCTGCTGAGACACCTTCAAGCAGCAGGTCGCTGGCTGCACCTCTGTTTTAATGTTGCCGTTGACCTTTGACCTCCATGGTCATGTATTACATCACAAGTCTTATGTCAAATTAACAGGTATGTTTTGTAGCTGGATTTCTCCACCAAAAATAAAGAAATCAAAACTCCTCTTTTTCTGCCAGTTGCCTTTTTTTTCTTAAAAATAACAAAAGTGTCTTTTATGTCTCTAAATTGCAGAATTTGTCAGAAATTATAGTGAAATAATATCACAGATTATTTGTTTTTCAGTTGAGCGAAATACACTTCACATAATAAGATTAATATGAATGTCATGTCATGTTGACCAGTGGTGTTTAGTTGAATAAAATTATAATTGCTAAATGTAATTTGGATGTAATTTATTCAGTGTTTTGGTTTTCCTCGCAGTTCAAAAACACTTTTCAGAAATAAACAGCTCCAAGTGCATTAATGGGAATGTGAAAACTACATTAACTGTTATTAATTTTTCTTTTATTCTTAGACTGAGAACAGGATGTGGATGATATAATTGATTTTTATTTTTTATATGAATTAAAAAGGCCTCGATTGCGCATGGTTGCATTTATTGTTTTAAAAAAATGCATGCATATAAAACCAAATCAGGGGTAAATAATTTGTCTTCTTATTGTTACTTGACTAAAGAAAAACAAAATATGTGTGGTCAGTTATTATATCCATTAAGAAGCTAAAAAAAATGTCTTATTTCAGTTTAGGCCTATAATATTGTGAAAACCTGGAAATATCTTCTTTAAACATCATCATTTAAGTCTTGCAACACCTGTACTATGAAAACATTAATTAGATTAAATTGTATTTATGTAGCGCTAAATCATAGCAGAAGTTATCTCCATGCACTTTTCATTTAGACTGTACTCTTTATATTATTATTTACAGAGAACCAACAAATTCCCATTAAAGTACATTAGGGCTGGGAAATATATCAATACCATATCGATATCAAGATATGAGACTAGATATCGTCTTAGATTTTGTATATCGTAATATCGCGATATGGCATAATTGTTGTTTTCCTGTTTTTAAAGGTACAGTAAAGTGATGTAATTTAAAAACAAATGTGAGTTACAAAAACAAATACACGAAAGTAAAAAAAATAAAAAGCTTAACATGCATTTAATTATGTTAATTAATTGGTTAAGTATTAAGAGGTGAGTATAGTTTTAACTACACTTCACTGTGCAGAAATCACACGTTTCTTACAAAGACAAGTAAAAACCTGCCATCATCATCATCATCAGTGCTGTACCTGACCTGCAGCTCTTCCTCCGTCTAAATAGGAGCCTTCACTCAATGCAAAAATGAATTGTTCAAGTATTAAGAGGTAAGTATAGTTTTAACTACACTTCAGTGTGCAGAACTCACACATTTCTTGCAAAGACAAGTAAAAGCCTGCCATCATCATCATCATCATTGTTGAGCTGCACCTGACCTGCAGCTCTTCCCTCCATCTAACTATGAGCCTTCACTCACTCATTCAATGCAGATTATACACTGGCGCCCCCTAAATGAGCCTGAACACAGTACAGACAGACAGCAGCAGCAGCAGCAGCAGCGGAGCTCCAC
Source organism: Sebastiscus albofasciatus (assembly GCA_916701655.1). NCBI lineage: Eukaryota > Metazoa > Chordata > Actinopteri > Perciformes > Sebastidae > Sebastiscus > Sebastiscus albofasciatus. The sequence continues at coordinate 23,542 of CAKAOI010046696.1, read as the reverse complement.
GGCGACTCTACCCGGGATGCAGAGCCGCTCTGGCGGCGTGGAGAGCCGGCTCGGTGGGGGTATAAACCCTGGTGCTCCGGTGCTGCATGATGATGATGTTTGAGTCCAGAAAGCACTTCACATAAAACCACAATGGAAGTCCATTTAATTAGCATATATTTAAATATGCATGAGTGTCACCCCTGATTTTTTCTTTGTTTTTATAATATAATAGTAATGATAATGCTGATGATAATAATAGGCTTATACTAATAATAATAATGTGGTGTTTTTTTACTCTCATGCATGGAATTGAGCTTAAAAACGTGACTTTATTCCCTCCATTTCCTCCTTAAATGCCACTTTATTCTAACACAACCAGCAACTATTGTGATTAGAATTACAATAATAATGGGAGAGGGGGTTTTATGGTGGGGTGGGGGGGGTCTTTATCCCTCTCTCTGCTCGTCCCATAAATCGCATGAAATGACAGACAGTCGGTGAGTGAAGAGTTAAAGGGAGGAGACGCAGAGTGACACGCCTCATTGGGTAGATTATGTGCCGCAAACAAAAAGTGTGTGTCGGTGTGTTCCAGTCAGCCAGAGAGCATCGAGCCCCATCTGCACGCCTCCATCTCTCTCTCTCTCTCCATCTCTCCATCTCTCTCTCTCTCTCTGTGTCTGTCTGCCTTTATCCGAGCAGCTCCCAGTGTCGCCTCTATCTGCAGCAGCAGCACTGTCAAAAACCACTGGGAAATGTACTGACACTATACGGAGCAGAGACCAGGAGCGCATCTCCATCTCCATCACCTCCATCATCACACCGTCACCGCATCCTCCTGCTGCTGCTGCTGCTTTTCGGGGCTTTTTTCCTCCTTTTTCTTCCTCTGGAGGTTGCAACCAGGGTTTTTTTTGATTCGCAGCATTCGCTCGCTGTTCGTTTGTGGATTATTGTTCCTCCTCATCGACAGAAAGGTAGGTTTTGTGCAATGCAAAGCTGTAAGAGTGTGTGGTTTGGAGAGTTTTTAAGAGCAGGACAGAGAGAGATGTGTTATTTTTGCAGCTACACATCCTGTGAGAGAGAGAAAGAAAGAAAAACGCAGATGTTTCAGCTGCCACACAGCTCTGATTTAGTTCAGTTTTCATCCTGGCACGGTTTTAGCAGATGGGTTAAACACCCCCCTCCCCTCCTCCAATCTACCCATCTACCACCACCCAGCACTGAGGCTGAATGACTGCTCTCCTCCTCCAGCTTCTGGATCAGAATCAGAATCAGAATCAGAATGGTGTTTATTGCCAGGTATAAGAGGTATATACACTAGGAATTTGCTTTGGTTTTGTTGGTGCAAGTTAAACAGTATAATAACAAAAGAATAGATAAAAACGTTAGAATAAAATAAGAATAAAAAATTTTTATTTCTACCAATATACAAAATAAGCTATAAACAAAATAAACATTATATATAAACAGATATTGATGTGCAAACACTCCGCTCTTTATCTCTTCTCTCTTATTTGAACTTGACTAGATAGACTGTCATTGTCAGATATTTTATTTCTTCTGAACATAACGAGGTTCTGTTTGGTACCAGAAACAAATCATTTATGCTCGCAGTGCTGAGAATCACTTTGGAAAGCCTCTCCACTGCATCGTGCGCAAAATGTTCCTTTCTGTTGCTGTTGAGCCTCTTTAGGAAGATATCAAATGCTCCAAAATCAGCAGGATTAAGAAAAAACATGTATTTAAAACTCTCCAGGGTTATTTAATCAGATTGCACAGTTTTTATTTATCAAATCAGAGATTAAAATGAGAGGAGAGCATCGCTTTCTTCTGCGCGTACAGTCGCTAAACAACAGCCGATATTTGTGGATGGACATCTCATCTGTTCCACTATAGTCATCACTGGTATGAGTTGTTCATATCAGCCTGTTTATTACTGAATTGAATCGCTTAGATGCGCAAATGCCAGGCTTGCTTTGCGCAAAACTAACTTTTGTTCCAATTTTATTATATTTTATGAATCTAATTATCATTTCACTTTATAGTGCACAAGCTGTGTGACGGTGGAAGTTGTTTGAGTGGTTGTGTAGTGATTTATTACGTGTTATAAAGCGGTAATAGGAGGATTAAACATCAAAATAAATCAAACAGTGACTATAATAATGCACAAAAGGCCCAAAAAGCTACATTATAAAGAGCTATGAATTATTATTTTGTGGCGTCTGAAACTTTAATGTATGTTTTAATGCTGCTGTCTTGGCCAGGTCTCTCTTACAAAAGAGATTCTTAATCTTAATGAGTACTACCTGATTAAATAAAGGTTAAATAAAATAAATAAAATAAATAAATAATTTTGTTATCTTCAATGTCAGAAATATTTTTGTGCAGCAATAAATCACAGCACAGACTGGAATTACGCGCGATTAGAGCAGATATTTCTGACAGCGTTGAAACATTGTTATTGTTATTTTTTTAAAATTCTATAATAGAATTTGGAACGTCGCGCGCAGAGCCGCAGCCGTCTGAACGCGCACACGGAGGGTTCGAAACGCGCACACGGAGGGTTCGAACGGTTCGAACCTGGAGAAAAGAACTAATGAAGTGCTCGTGCTGCTTTAATGAGAGTCTCAGAGGGGAACGTGGAGGATTATGGTAATGAAGTAATGAAGGCGGTGCATACGCTGCTGCTGGTAGAAAAGGAGAGAAAGGTTGGCTGACATGAAATCAGTGACTTTGACAGTCCACTTGAAACCCATTGGACATGCTCTCTGCATTGGACATGCTCTCTCTCTCTGCATTGGACATGCACGGACCTCAGCAGCTCCCACTGAGAGGAGAGCAGCTTTACATGCATTCATTTATTTATTTATTTCATAAGGAATAAAGATCCTGGTGTTAGTTTTAACAAATCAACAAAACTATAAAAAGCCTTAATATCACATAAATATTACATTGAAAGAATATATGATAATAAAACCATAATATAAAGCACGATAAGGCAATTATAAATCGCACAAGTCACTTTAGGGATATTATAGAATATTGAATATTGAATATTTCTTTTTTCGTTTTGAATGCCTCCAATCATAACAATTACAGCTGACCAGACAGAGGCCTACTAATGCCAATATAAATAATAATATTAATACTAATGCTTTTATGAAATATATATTATTATAATAATAAAGAGAGACAGGTAAATTATATCATGATCAACCGTTTATCTAAAATAATATAATAAATAAAAGAGATATTACTATTTATATTTATTAATAATAATAATAATAATATTGTAATCAGATATGTGGTAAAATCGGAGACATTTTTTAATTGTTACAATAATTATTATAATAACACCAAATAATAATAATAATAATGTATTTTTTATCAGATATGTGATACAATTTTAGATTTTCTTAAATTGTTACAATAATATTATAATAACACAAAATAATAATTAAAATAACACAAAAATAATAATAATAATTGTATCAGATATGTGGTAAAATTGGAGATTTTCTTAAATTGTTACAATAATATTTATAATAACACATAATTATATTAAAAAGAATAATAACAATAATAATAATAATGTGATTTGGATGATTATTATTACGTTTGGTCTGTTGTAATTATTTGGCGATTTTTATTTTTTTTTATTTTCTTTTATATATCTATAATTGACAACATTTGGAGAGCACATCATCAGGATGCAGGAGGTGATGAACTTATTACGAGGTCTGAATTAATTAGAAAGCCTGGCCAAAAAAAGAGAGAGGAAGAAAGAAAGAAAGAGCCCCCAAACGACGCCCTGACAGCTGGGATAGCCAATCTGTCCAGGAAGAGATTTATTCCCTCTCAGCAGCAGCAGAGGAGGCTGAAACAGAGAAACACACCAAACAGACAGTTTTCATTTGATAAAATAAAGAGGAAATGGGACAAATGTAACAGAGTGTGTGTCTCCTCTCTGCAGGGTGACATGGAGGAGTCCAGCTCTCAGAAGTTGGTGTGGGATGGGGACGCCAAAGCGGTGCAGCAGTGTCTGACGGACATCTTCACGAGCGTCTTCACGACGTGCGACATCCCAGAAAACGCCATCTTCGGGCCTTGTGTGTTGAGCCACACGTCGCTGTACGACAGCATCGCCTTCATCGCACTGAAGTCCACCGACAAACGCACAGCACCTTACATCTTCAGGGTGAGTGAGTCTTCATTCATTTATTTTAATGCAAGCTTCTGCATGTTTTATCATTTTTTTAATTAGCCCACTATTTTTTTTATATATGTAATTTTCAAATTTAAATTCTAGCATCTCTTTTATGCATAATTTTCTTGCTGTGCAGCTGCAAAATATAATATATTATTACAGATTCAGGCCTTTTGTCCTGTTATGCATTGCATAACTTGAGCAAGAAGCTGCAATTTGAAAAAATATCCCCATGCATGAGCAGCAAAAACGTCATTTTTGTAGATCTTTGCTGTCTTATTTACGTTTTTTAATAAGCTATCTTATTCAAATATAAAATAAGCCTTTCACTCTACACTGCAACAAAATCCCATCTAAACAAGTAATTCAATCCTTTATTGAGTCATGAAAATCCTGTTTTATTATTTCTACAAGAAGGGAAGAATCTGCCAATGCATTTCAGATAATTTTGCTCAAGTGGAAAGCTGTTTATTTAAAAAATAATGCTTAAAATTGTCAATAATAATAGTGAAATGTGTCTTGTTTTACGGTGTGGAAACTTATATTTGGTGTGAGCAGCAAAAATGCCATGTTGGTAAATCTTTGCAGTGTTATTTAAATATAAAGTAAGCCTTTCACACTACACTGCAACAAAATCCCACCTAAACAAGTCATTCAATCCTTTATTGAGTCATGAAAATCCATTTTTTATTATTTCTAGAAGAAGGGATGAATCTGCCAATGCATTTCAGATAATTTTGCTCGAGTGGAAAGCTTTTTATTTAAAAAAAAATGCTCCAAATTGTCAATCATTGTCAATAATAATAGTAAAATGTGTTTCAAAACTTGTTTATAGAAATAGATATTTAGTGTGAAAGGGTTAGGTGAGCTTAAATTAACCTATTTGCATGTGTTTTAATTAAAATAATAAGATTTTGAGGCAAAATATTTGCCTGAAAATGAGTTTTAGCTGTTGCACTGAAGTAATAAGTCAATGTTTGTTTTGTCCAGGTGGACACATCAGCGGCCAACAGCACCTCGGAGGGCTTGATGTGGCTGCGGTTGGTCCAGTCGGCCCGAGACAAAGAGGAGCAGAACCTGGAGGCCTATGTGAAGAATGGCCAGCTCCTATACCGCTCGCTGCGCCGGATCGAGAAGGATGAGGAGCTGCTGGTCTGGTACGGCAAAGACCTCATCGACCTGCTGCTGCTCAGCTCCAGCAGAGCTCCTGCCAAGAGCAAAGGTGAGGAGGTCATGTCCTTGTTGGACATTATCAGTTGTTCTCAACAGTCTTTATTTCACTTCAACAATCTGGGGATAGCTTTTGGATGGTGTCTTGTTGTCAGAACTGATTCCCGTCTCTTGTCTTGGCAGGTTCGTCCCATTATTCGTGTCCAGACTGCAGCCAGAGGTTCCAGTTTGAGTTCCCGTTCTTGGCCCATCTCCGGTTCCGTTGCACCAAAAGATTGCAGAGCATCACGGGGGCCGACGAGGAGCCCAGCAGCAAGGAGAGCAGCGCCGAGCGACCAAACACCACCCCGACCAGGACCAGCCCAAAGCTGGGCCGCTCCGAGGGCTTCAGCAGCCCCCCGGATGCCAACAAACCCTCAACAGACTTTCACAACCTGGCCAGAGATCTAGAGAACAACCGGACCAGCCCGCCGAGCGACAAGGAGGCGGAGATCTGCAGCGAGAGCTCAGGGAAGAGGAAGTTCTCGGAAATAGAGGACAGGGAGTGCCGAGGGCCCAGCCTCCCGCAGTCCAAGTCTAAGGACGAGCTCGCCACGTCTGCGCAGAACTACAGAGGGGCATACGGCCTGGAGGAGAACCACAAGACCTTCTCCCCGCCGGGCGCCACAGAACTCAGTCAGGGCAAGCGCAGCGCCTTCACCGAGGTCAAGAAGACTCCCCAGAACCTCAAACACCACGGCGGCAGCAAAAACCTCCAGAGCTCCAACTCTGAAAACAAAGATGGCGGTCGCCCCAGCAGCAACCCTTCAGACAAGCACCTCAACATCAGGCAGGTGCTGTCGGAGACGCAGCCACCCCAAACCTCACCCATGGGCAGCGCTTTCACCTCCGTCACCCAAGGTGGTAGCGGCGAGAGGAAGAGCGCCTTCAGCCAGCCGTCTCGCTCCTTCTCCCAGATCTCGCCGCTGGTGATGCCGACCAAGCTGCTGGACTGCCACCCAACGGTGGGCGACACCATCTCCTCCAGCAGGCTCTACCAGGCCGACCACCTCGCCGCCAAACTGCAGGGCGCGGAGCTAGGTACCAACTGCCCCGTGCCAGGCGGCATGGCCAAGCAGAACCCGTTCGTGTACGCCACCACCTTCTGGCCCAAGAACTCCGGGGCCATCCAGCTCCAGATGCCCTCGGCGCTCACCCTCCTGCCGCCCTCCTTCACCTCCCTCTGCCTGCCGGCGCAGAACTGGTGCGCCAAGTGCAACGCCTCCTTCCGCATGACCTCGGACTTGGTTTACCACATGCGCTCCCACCACAAAAAGGAGTTCGCCATGGAGCCTCTGGTCAAGCGGCGGCGCGAGGAGAAACTCAAGTGCCCCATTTGCAACGAGTCCTTCCGGGAGCGGCATCACCTGTCACGTCACATGACCTCCCACAACTGACTTTTAAAGACTAATTAAAGGAGGGACTTTTTTCTAACTGTGACCCCGCCTGGATTTAAGCCGTCTGACTGGACATCGGCCACCTTAAAAATACAAAAACACCCCTTGCACTTGTTTTCACTTTGGACTATGATCTTCTAGTTCCTGTTCGGTCTGTTTACTTTTTCTCCCCATGTACAAAATGTCATGTTTTGGGTGTATGCAAATGCATTTTTGACTTCAAAAAACGGATCTATTTATGAAGCACTTAAACGTTTGAGAATAAGGGAAGATTTAAATATGTGTAAATGTACAGTAAGTTGTATTTTATATCATATAAATGCAAATATAGAGAAGAAATGTAGTCACACGTCATGGTTTACAACAAGTTTCTTTTTTTTTTCATGTCTACGATGAATATGGACACAAATTGGGGATATTATGTCAGACTATATTTCAGAGTGCATGTAATATTAAAAATGATATTGATTTAAGATGCAGTCTATACATTACCGTGTAAATAATTTGTTTGATTTGAAATACAAAGTGTAATATTTTGTGTCAGTGGGGAATAGTTTCAGTGTTTCTTCCTTTTGCGGAAATTTACTACTTGATAGTTTATCTAATCACGTTGAATGCATTGACAATAAAATAGCTTTATTTTCAACTGTGGCCTTCCTGCATTGTTTTTTTATTTATTAACTGCAGCTGAAATATATAATTTATTTAGTACTGATACACCAGTCTTCATTTTGCATTTATAAAACAAGAGCAACATTATATTTTTATTCATATAAAATGTGTATAAAGCATTGCATATTTTTTTAGCTAATTATATGATTGATTTTTTTATGTAAAAAAAAGTCATATAGTGCCAACTTTAAAATACAACAACCACATTTTATGCACAGTCCAAATAAAATTAAATACAATACAAACTTCATATAGTATAAAGTAAATTTATGGTTAATATTTCTTATTATTTGTTTCTATTGAAAACACGAGCACAAACACTGGATGTCACCATTTATTATTACCATTATTATTATTTTTATTATTATTATTATTATTACTCCTACTAACATTATTATTATAATCATCATTATTATTATTAGCATTATAATTATTACTGTTGTTGATATTATTGTTATTATTATTATTATCATCATCTTTATTATTATTATTACTCCTACTACTACTATTATTATATACATCATTATTATTATTATTATCACTATGGTTAATATTAATATTATTATTATTATTGTTATTATCATCGTCATCATTATTGACACGTCTTCATTAATTGCTTTTGTAGTTTTCCCCTGAGAGAGGTCGCTTTTTCAATTAGAGTGTTTGGAAAAGAGAATAAAATTCCCATACATGCAAAATTTAATACACCCGGTTTCATGTTTAAAATACTGAATACCGGCCTGTATATAAATTATTTATAATGTATTTTTCGGAATAAAAGCTTTAAAACGAGAGAATAATTTCTGATTCGCTCAAATCTTCAGTTTCTGTCGCAAAACAGAAACTAGAGAAATGATTCAGTCAGCTCCTGACGTGGAATAAAAAACCTACAGTGCGTCTGCATTTGAGATTTAGGCCTACATGTACTTAGAAGCAATATACAGGATTCGTATTCCTTTGTAGAAAAAGGACAGACAGAAAGCTGTACAGTTACACCAGAGACACGAAATCAATTAATGAGTATAGTTTAATTTTTATAATTTAAAAAGAAAGCTGCTCTCACCTGTAGTGATCAGTCTGACCTGTTTGGAGTTGTGATTAATATAAATATCAATAATCTAGCAGCAGTCTGTGACCTTCATGTGTAAAAGCTTTCAGATAAAAGAGAACAATCAGTAATTAAAGTTATTCTCTATAAATATAAACACAGACTGATAAAAGCATGTCTGTTGATCAATAATTATAAACCATTTACTGCTCATAAATATCATTATATGGTTTATAAATAAATAAAAGAATCTTTAGCAGCGCGAGGAGAACATCTCAGGTCAGAGAGCAGAAACCAAACGTGGAAAAAATAGCTCAACAGCGCCATCAAGTGGTCAACATGAGAACTACAGCTCAGATTTTACTGTTGGAAATACTGCTGTTGTTATTTAATGGAAAAAAAGCTTTAATGTATTTATAATATGATTTAATTTCAGAAGGATATTTTTATATAAATTACTTAGTCATTAGAATTATAATGTGAGTAATACCATTAATTAAGATAAAGTTAATTTAAACTCATCTTAAAGCTCCACAGACGCTGAAATATACTATTTGTATTGAAATATTTATAAATAAGGTGAAATTCTGGCTATATAATGCATGTTGCATGCTGAGGGTCGGTACTGGGAGGACAAGTGGAAATATAGTAAATAAACTGCGATACCCGGATCATCAATATCAAAAGCAATCAAGAGGTCAAAGGTCACAGTTTTGAAAGGTAATTTAAAAACTGTGATCACTCAGTTCACTCTCTCTTTCTTTTTGTTAAGACATTACTTATTTTTATTTATTTATTTATTTTCTTTAGTTATGTTTTGTTCTGTTTGTATCACTGGGTGTAAAAACATATTTTTGCAAATACATGTTTTTGTGGATGTACTAATTTATGAGTTGACTTCAACAAAAGTTGAAATAATTCAAAATGAGGGTGACGACTTAAACTTATAGGAGATTTGTGTTTCTTTGTTAAGATTTTTTTAAACACATTCTTTATTAGATTTTCATGAAACATAAATGGTACACAGTCACTATATCAATATACAAATGTACACAAGTCAAAGAAAAAAATAAGGATACATAAAAAAATATAAAAAAGAAATACAATAAATAAATAACTAAATAATAATAAAAAATATATTTAAATAATTATTTAAAAAAATAAGAGAATGTGTCTCTTCCAGCTAGTGATCACCAATTAATAAAAGGTCCCCATACTGTTTTCCCCTTAATTAAATAGGTATTTTATTCTAAGTATATATATGCAGACTGTTCTTTTAGCCGTTTACTAATACTTGGTCTCTTTACATGATAGATCTAATAAGATTTGCTTTTTCTGAAATGTGAATTTACAGTGAGGGAAACTACTTCTTGAATCTGCAGCTCTGTTGTGTTGGCAGCAGAAATCTTAGAGACAGATATCTCTGTATTAATTAATGTGATCTGTGTCACACAGGACAGGAAATAATGGTGGACAACTGAGGACGTCTAGTGAGACATGCTAGCAGCAGATAAAACCCACATAAAGAGGTCGAGGTTGAGAGGAGTGGATTCAGCACACGTCGCTCACATGATGATGAATTACAGCAGCGGTGCACATGTCTGCACGTTACACCTCATCTCACATCAACACACGCCTCCCGTGTCAGCAATCCAAACAGGTCAATCTCACCACCGAGGCATGTGATCGACCAGAGAGGTAGGCATGGCTAACTATCACACACACACACACACACACACACACACACACACACATATACACACACTGCAGTGATATTTAGTGGCCTCATGCTTTGCTGCTTGTGTCATCGTCCCTTTTGTGCCGCGACTCCCCCCCACCCCCCGCCCTCCCGACACATTTGTCACTGCATCACTCAGCGCCGAGCGGCGTGGGACAGTTTATATCTCTGCTAAGCTGGCACTTCCAGTTGGCCTGCGCTCCAGTCACACTACATTTTTACATTTCAGGCATCGAGATGATGCCGTCATCCGCGGCGAGCGAGAGAGCTAGCGGGGAAGTGAGCAAGCAGGTAGGGAAACCTCAGACGGGGTTCGCGGTCGCTGGAGTCGAACCAGTGACCTTTTTTGGTTTCGGTAAAGGCTCAAGAACTTTGTTTGGAGCCAACTGAGAGGCTCTAAAGATGGATTTATGGTTCTGCGTTGAGGGTTAGCGACCAATACGTTCTCACTCCCTACTCATCAAATAGCCTACTGCCTCTTGGTCCAACCCGCTCTCAGTCTAATGGTACACGTCCAAAGCCTCCGTCCTTTCCATGCTTCCCATTCACTGTCGATGCATTCTGGTAGCGTGGCAGCGCAATTCAAGAGACGGGGAGTCATGTTGGATCACCGCGTGCATAAGTTGATGTCTAGGCTACTTTATCGAAATCACGGGCGTCCGGCGCGACTCGCTGCCTCTTGAAACTCCCAAGAAACTTTTAAACTAACCGTTGTCGATCTAAAATAAAGACAGATTCAGCGACTGCATGGCTTATGTCTCGCATAAAATGTTTTCAGAAACACATTTCGATTAACTGTTTTCAGATATAAGAGAAGAAAGTTTCCCGTAGCAGCCCATGAGAGAAAGCGTTCATCCAATCAGGTGCCGAGTGCCTTGTGTCTAGTGGCAGCCCATCAAGTGTCCAGTGCTGGGAAGCGAGGTGATCCATCACGATGAAAAACGCATCCTGTAGACACGTATCACCAGGGCGTCAAACACAGATGCTTTGTCACAGCCGTCGGTGTTCGATATCGCTGTGCAAGCACCCTTGAGTGACGGTATGAAAACGCACCGGGCTTTCCATTAACTGCAATGTAAACCCATCCGCGGCAACAGTAAACGCTCAGAGAAAGTGCTGTAGTGACATAGTTTAAAGAGCAAAAGAGGCACACATGGCGGGTTGGAAGGGAGTTGGATGGGTCTAACTAACCTAACTAAGAGGTTTTGTTGCCTAAACCTAAGCAAGTGTTTTTGTTTAATTCACAACGTTAACCACGTGTTTACTGCGACCGAAAAGTGACACAGAGGGGTCTGACAAAGCGCCAGTATGTGACGAGTTGGGATGAGAACGCATCATTGCCTCAAAAGTGTATCTACATTTCTGGGCTACAGCGTCCACTGAGATACGTCATGTAGTGACCGAAAGAACCATCAAAACCATCAAAACCATCTCCACCGCGAACCTTCTGCTCACTGTTCAGGTATCTGCTGCAGGACAGCCACTAATCCCTTGTGTGTGTAATTCCAGTGTTACTGTCAGTGAGCGTGCTGTTGAAAGTTTAGAGTAGAAGGAGCAGCAGCTGGCCAGAGTTTGTTGTGTTGGAGTACAGAAAGCGTAGCTCAGTGTTATCTAAAAGATCTTCAATGTCATGGTTGAATATTTAGATGATTTCCACAATGTGGATGAGGTCTTTGAATTTGTATATATTTCAGCCAGAGTATATTCAGACTTCACACCAAGACTTCTCCTTGAGCGGGACTTGGACACAACAACAAACAGACCGGATCAAGTGAAAGGTTAGGAAAAGGTTTGATTTCTCTGTAGGGTTCTTTCCATAATGTTGTCAGACACTTCTAATAACAATCTGAGCCTGTCAGTGGCAGACATAACGTTACATCAACGCTGCTCACTGCCCTTGCAGCTCGTTTCGTGGCTACCGGTTGCAGCGTTCTTCCTTCTGTACTGGACCAGTTTCAGAATTTGTTGTCCCTATTAGTCACTTCGGGCGTATTCACACCTGCATGTTTAGTTCGGTTGAATCAAACCCCAGAGCGTTTACCCTCTCGGCGCGGTACATTTGGGCAGGTGTGAACGCAGTGATTGCACTGGGGTGCAGCACCGAACTGCGGTATGGTTCGGTGCGCTCCGTTTGTGGTGAGAACATGATCCGACACCAGACACCAGACAACATTACTACAAAAGAGCCTACGCTTGCCCTCGCTATCACATCAGTACTAAACAGGTGTAACGTCAGGCTGTGTTGAAGACCACAGGCCGATGAGCATGTCACAGTTTAGGAGGGTTAATGCACGCTTCCTCCTCTGTCCTCCGTACGTCTTGATATGCGCCTTCGGCGACTCCAGTCCGCAACTTCCGCATGGAAGTTCTGACCATGCGGAATTAGAGAGCAGTTAGAGAGCAGTTTCTTTGCGCTCCAACATTTTGGTCTGCTTGTAAATGCTGCTGTGTGAACACAAACCAAACTCGAGACAATATGCAGCATTGTAACTACTACATGTGTGAAAACGCCCTTAGACACAAAAACATGGGAGAATAGGGTCCAGGTAGAAAAAGACCAAAGTTACCCTTTAAGCATCTTCTTGAAGGGAACCAGAGGTGCACTGTGCACGCTGAGGGTTCAGACAGCGAGCTAACGAGGCTGTGAGAGAGAAGTTCAGATCAGAAGTATCGATGTCACACGGCGACGGCGTCCTAGCCTGCAGCCCCGCTCACACCACGCTCCACAACCCGTCTTAAAGTCCTGATCCAGGGTTTACACAGGGCCGCTGCTGTCTCATTAGGATATCGCTGTCACATCATTATTTCTTTTGGAGACCTAAATATACACAAACAAGTGTCGTCCTCGCCGGTACTATTTCTGACCCACAATGCACTCCATCTGCAGGTCCGCTGACAGGGACAAATTTACACATCATGTCCTCTCGGAGATGATCCCCTAGCGTCCACATGCCTGAGACAGAGGGTCAGTCCCTCTGGGGCTCTACCTGTCTTCAGGCCACATCTGAGTCCGGGATTCTTCACGTGGTGGAGATGGTGAAGACTCCCGAGGTTGGATATTTAGGTTACACCTGTTTCACGGCTTCAAACGCCTCGCTGCCTTCTACAGAACGGACTCAGTTCACTGAAAACGTTACTAAAACCGATGTCCATGTTATCATCGTGTGCTCCCTGAATCATTTTTAGTTTTGTCCTCTGACCTTCACATACTATGTACTATGTACTATATAGTTTCAGTTTCTCTGTCAAATTTAGTGTCGTTTAACGTCTGTTCAGGGTTTCGTTGCCTCTGAAAATGTCACACCCTAAAAGAAAAAATCTTTTAGGGTGTGACATTTTCATGAGCCCTCCAAGGGTATGTGTATATATACTGTGTCTTAGTATATATATATATAAAAATATATATACATAGGTAGCCAGTTTATTAGGTACAGCTATCTATAACTGAAACAGCCAATAAATCATTTATGAACGTTTAATGTTTTTGTTGACCTCATTTATATCAACAAGGGCAGATGTAGGGTTATTTTGCAAGTTTATAAAGTATTAAAAAGCTAAATCTTTTATGAAATAATCGATGATTAATTAAGTTATTATTATTATTATTATTATGTTTTATTATTGTAATATCTAATGCGTGACTTTTTAAAGATACATGGGCTAAGATGCCTAACACATTGGCCAGGGAGTACAGATGAAAAATAGCCTAATTCTAATCTAATTCTAATTTTTAAATTGTCAGATTAAAAGTATTTATTAATTTGTCCCTTCTCAAATAAACTGAAAAAACATAGGTTTCAAATTAAGAATTGCAGCAACAAATTTAACAAAAAAATATTGAATTTGTTTAGTCAAACATGAGCATAACTTTTACTTTTTAATCAATGTTTTGTTTTAATAAAAATGATGATTGAAACCCCATTTTTTAAAAATAAAAAAATCAATACAGATCTGAATGAAGATACAGTAACTGCACATGTGTGGTGCATTAAAAAATAGTAAAATAACAACTATGCATATAATTACAAAGTCAAATTTAAACAAATCATCACTAATGATGCAACTTTTCAGCAACAAATATTTGGATTATTTTGTTATAAAGTTATCTAAAAGTGATAAGACAGAATTTATGTCAATGCAATTAAGTTGCCTTTTGTTTTTAATTTTATCAATTCAATTCAAACAACTTTATTAAACCCTCTAGGGGCAATTGGTTTGGAGCAGCTTGTACATAAAAACATAAAAACGTAGATAAAACACAGTGACACACAACAACAATATATGTAAGCTAAAAATATAACACAGGACCTAAAAGGATTACTGATCTAAATCAGAGTAACTAATAAATAAACAGACTGAATACTAACAATAGAATGAAGTCAAATATATGAAGTATTTTAAAGAAGATAAATCTCAAAGTTCCTCACTCAGCTCATACATTTGTACCAAAACACTTAAGTTATACTATATATAGTACATTCAATCCATTAAAATTCCAACATACAATATATTTTCTCTAGTTTTGCACTTAAAAATCAATTAAAGGAAACAGTTTTCCACGTGTTGCCTGTCAGTCTTCATCAGTCTTCATCAGTCTTCATCAGTCCTTTCTCTAGCAGGTCAGCTGCTGATGTAATGACTGTGTTTCTCTGAATATGGTCGTATTACTTTGTTTCACATTCCAGTGGTGCTTTTGAAGTACATCTCCATAACAGCGTACGGTTTTCTTGGAGGCCGGGTAGGCATGCTGCCCCCCCCACAACCCCCACTCCAACAGCTCCATCAGTCACAGTAATGACCGGAGCGCGAGGCAGAGGCATAGCTCGGGTTGAGAGTTGGCCCGGCGTGTGCCTCTCTTTCCGGACCGACAGCAGAGGACATCTCACTTATTTACAACCGGCAGCCGTCAACTTTAAGATCCCAACAACAACACACACACACACACACACACACACACACACACACACACACACAACCATCTCCTCAGAGACCGCAGAGGAAATTCATGGTAAAACTAGACGGAACTGATACATATATAATATTTGCACCGCTGAGAGCACATGCCGTTTCAAATCTGATTTAATTACACAGACAGAGGCAGTCAGCGGTGGAGGACGTATTCAGATCATTTACTTCAGTGACAGCTGCAACACCAGTCCTGCCTTAAAGAGTTTACTTAAATTAAAGTACAGTAAGTATTATCAGCAAAACATATACTTTACTGGATGGATGAAAGAAAATAAACCACAAGTGTGAAAGCAACCGCACGGGCAACATGTCTTTTATTTAGTGCTTCACCAGGGTTAGGGTGTGTCACTCTGTATGAGATGGAGTAAAACAGTTCAACAACTTTTAGATGTAAACTTCATCAAAAGCTGTCAGATGTTGTGCTGAAACAGGTATAATATTCCCTTTGAAATGTAGTGAAGTAGACGCACACAGTAGCACAAAATGGAAATACTGCATGTAAAAAAGTACCTAAAAAGCAAACAAACACTTTACAGTCATTTAACTTAAAGTTACTGTGAGGAACTTTTAACTGGTTGTGAAACAGTCTCAATTTAATATTGATGCCTCTATATGACCTACATGAGGAAACAAGACCATCAGAGAGAAGACTGGCTATTTCTATATAGTTATTCTTAATGTTTGTCATTGGTGCCACCGAGTCCAATTTCGACAAAATCCTGCAGGTTCACCAGAAAATCCTTTAGCTCAGACTTCAGAGGAGCCTCCGGCAGCGACCAGCCCGCCGCGGACAGACCCAGATCCGGCTTCACTGCCGCCTTCAACCTGCAGTCGGACCTTCGGCAGCAGCAGCTCCTCCTTTGGCCAGGAACAGAGCTTCGCCTCACTGCTCTACCGGTCCCCGCTGGGAGCCAACACTAACACCACGCTGCTGGAGACCCAGGCCGTATTGCTGGGCTCGCTGGATGGAAGGGAGGCACGGGAGAACCAGAACCAGGACTGAGCAGGGCAGACTGTCAGACCCTGCTGCAGTTAAATGAGAGGTTTTTTCTAAAGGGACTCTGGTGCTTGGAAACACTTTTGTCCACAGGGACCGCCAAAATCAACACAAAAAGTGAAGTTCTTCGTAGTAACTATAGTTTGTTTAAAAATTTGAACAAATTACATTTTAGTTGTTCAAAAGTCGTCCCATTTTTTAAAAAGTGAAAGCCCTACGGTCTGCTCCAGCTTAGTGTTTTCTTCTTGTCAAAATCAGAAATGAATCAAGATAAAAGAAAATGAACGGCTCCATGAGGACATATGTTAATCTCAGATTGTGTGCGTGTTACAAGCATGCTCGGGAGTTCCCGTGTGTGATCGGAGTCCAGTGAAAGGTCCAAATGAAGACGCATGGCGACCCAGGGGTGGGCCAGATGCAGAGGTGGATAATGGATTAGTGAAGATCAGTCTGGCTGCTTCCTGTGAGGAAAAACAGACCAGATTTATCTTCTGGTCCTCCGTCCCGCGGCCACCCAGGGACCACTTAAAGAAAAAAGATCTGAGTCTGATGTGTAAATATCTTCAGAAGGAGAAAAAATGGATGTACCATCATGAGTCGACCAGAACACAACAAAGAGAAGACGAGTCTTTGTGAAGCTGTGACCTGCAGGTCTGTCACGAAAGTTTCTGGAGTTTCAGGAGAATCAAAAAAAGATCAAATCTGCACAGAAGTTCCTCTTACTCTTGTTACACTTTGGCTCCAGTTTGGAAAAGTAATTCCTCTCAAAATAAATCTTTAGGTAAAGGGAAGCAAGTTGGCTCAGAGACACTGACTCTTGTGTTATGATATACTCGTTTCCAGCTGCAGCAACAGCACATTTAGATTTTATGAAGCAATCTTGGGAAGTGCTGAACAAAAGCATCAACTTCTTCACTAAATACATCCTGTTTGGGATGTCTGCATCTACCTCTTATAGGTTCTGGAAACCTGTTTGCCACCAAGAAAGAAGGATCAGTATTCATGGCTCGGAAATGTAAGAACATTTGAATTCTCATATCTGCAAATGGTTTATTCAAGTATTTTACAATGAAGACAAATCAGGCCTTGATATCTCATTGACGACCATGCAACTTCAAGTCTATCCAGTGAGATTTTAAGAAGCCAAAGGTGAAACGTAAAGTCATTTGAGTATGAAGCGCTCAATCTTAGTAGGCTTAAAAGGTTGCTGTAAAAATGTTGGAAGCCATTTCATGGGTTGATAACATTCGAACCAGGTGGCATAATCCAGTTCTGTTGTAGATCTGGGAGCTAATTTTAGCAAAAATATGTGTTTAACATCTGTCCACTGCAAGAGTTAAAACAAAAAAAAAAGTCCAACAAACTACTTGGTTAGATTTAGTAAAAGCAAATCATGAGTTTCCCTCAAAACATAATTCACAAAGCAGTTTAGTTGTATGGGAACGAAATTTTAGGAGACCAAGTTGACTGAACAGTACATGTCAGGCTGTACTGTAAGAGGCAGATCAACTGTGTGAACAGAGACGACTACAAACACAGCCCGTTTGCACCAAAAGGTGTGTGAATGCCACGATAAGGCATTTAGCGTGCAATACAAAAGCCTTTTGCTTTTGGCGTGTCATTTGTACGCCGTGTAGTCTGTACTGACTGCGATGTAAATGCATCTGCCTGAATATGCTGCGCTCAGAGCTGTAGTGACGTAGAATAAAAAGTAAGAATGACTGGGCAGGAGGGGAGGTGGATTGGTCCAACAAACACAGGGCTTTCAACCAGGAGACCGCTGTTACGTTTTTTAGTGATGCTTTTCTGTACTTATGTTCCGTTGTTTCTGTACATATTTTAAGCCCAACCGTGATGTTTCCCTAAGTGGTTTTGTTGCCTCAACGTAACTGCAGATGTTTCCGTTGTTCTGTTGTGTGGTGTACAAATGACAAGCAAAAAGGCAAAAGTGCGTAGTCATGACACGCGATATGTCTGTGTAATGACGTTGACAGACAACTTCCATCCGGCCACAACAACAAGAAGTTGAAAAACTTTCCTACATTTCCTAAATGACTACAGAATATTTCTGTGGCTTCTTTCCCTCATTAATTAAAACATTTCCAGATGAAAGCTTCAAGGTTGAGACAAAATGAAAATACAAATTTTCAGATTAAAATCCAGACACATAATTGTTTCTCAAGACACACAGGTTGGCTCCTCATCACGTCACACAGCAGGTTTTCTAATCTTCCAGAGGGCTGTTCAAAAGTCTTTTATGGTATTATTGGTTTGGATGTGCATGTGTCTGCTCATACAGAACATGTTACTGTAATTGCAATCAATTAGAAAGAAGTGTTTTTCATATTTATGAAAGAATGGTATTTCAAGGATTTCAGATATTCTCCAGCAGGAACGTCACAAAGTCAAATACCAGCAGAAGCTCTCAAACACACAAACACAACGAGTGAAGTATGAGGCTGGAGCTGCAGCTCCATTCCTCTCTGCTGGACCAGCTCCAAGTTTAGGATTGCCATCAGCTGCTCTCAGCTGTTTTCACCGGGAGCTGAGGACCTCCAATAAGCCTCCACAGGGAGCATGTCATCACCTGAAATCCACCCAGCACACCAACGGAGCCCTGCAGGACCCAGAACCTGGTCCAGGACTGTTACTGCTGCTGTGTTCACTCATTCACTCGTCACCAAAACTCTGAGCTATGTGAGTGTACATGTGTGGAGCGATGCACTGTTTTCTACTTTTTCTTCATTTACTTTAAGTTTGCAGGGCTGGTTTCATTATAATGGTTCTGAACACAAAGATGTGGACTCAAAAACAGGATTTAGCAACAGGTCATCAGTCAGAGAGGACAAACGAAGCAGGAAAGGGGCAGTAAGACTGGGTCGTACATACAAATTAGTGTGGAAAGAGTACTGGTATATATAAAGTAAGGGAGCTAATGAGTGAATGGGGAACAGGTTCTGGTGGGTGAGGGGGTCAGGTGTGGACCGGCAGGTATTGGAACATGCCGTCAGATCCACACAGGTGTTTTCAGTTCTTCTGGCTGATTAGACCTCTGCTCAGGTTGAAGGTGGGCGGAGCTTTGATGGGAACTGATAAAGGTGTGATTTGTCCCACCCTAACAGGTGGAACAACGCTAACAGAAGACTCAGGAGGATGTCAATCAATCAGTCTCTACATGCCCACAAAGTCCTGAGAAGAGCTCTAATCAGCCAGATTAACTGAAAACACCTGGATGGGTTCAGAGGACTGAGAGAACAGGAAAAAAGAGCAAAATGTGCAAAATAAGAAGCCATTGCACTTCAAAGAAGATGTCTGTGTTGCACAAAGGTTTTTTTTTTATATCATGCTTTTTATTCATTCCATCCAGTGGAAACAATGATGTCTTACATCATCTATTTTTTCCTGTTTACAAATAATTACATTCAAGGATTTAATTCTCTTTAAAAAGTTTGAATTCTTGAGCATTTGGAGATACAGGGTTTTCTTCTGACAGCAGTAGTTCCTGCCGAAATGTCACCAGGACAAATTCCTGTCCTTTTATTCTTGATACACACGGACCTGGAGCCTAGGCAGAATGTTCTCATTCCCAGGGCGTCAAATACCGAGACTTTGTCACGTTCAATACCGCCCTTTAGCGTCGGTATGAGACACAACAGGCTTTCCATTAACTACAAGGTAAATCCATCCATGGCAACAGTGAATGCACAGGGAAAGTGCTGTGGTGACGTAGTTTAAAGAGCGAAAGGGGAGGTGGATGGGTTCAACATACACAAGACTTTCGACCGCTGTTCGTGTCCCGTGTGTTACGTTTCACTTTCATGTTACAATCATCTGTTCGTTCGTGTCCCATGTTCACAACGTCCAGTCACATTTACACTTTACAAACGTAGAAATTTTAAGCCCAACCATGATGTATTTTCCTAAACCTAACTAAGTGGTTTTGTTACCTAAACTTAAACAAGTGTTTTTATTTAATTCACAACGTTAACCATGTGTTTACTGCGACTGAAAAGTGACGCCGAGGGGTCTGACAAAGCATCAGTATGTGATGAGTTGGGATGAGAACATGTTGGTGGATCAAACCCTCCAACACACACACACACACACACACACACACACACACACACACACACACACACACACACCCTCCCTTCCTCTCCATGCTGACAGGTGGTTTGTCTGTAACAAATAAACAGGTGTTGCTTTGTTGCTCTGCCAAGAAACAGCAAGCTGAAAACAAACCCAACAAACAAGCAGCAGCGTCGTTGTCCTGCTAATTACTGAGAGAACGCCGCGTTGATCACCTCAGTCTGAAGTTTAGTTTAGTTAAAGACCTGTAAAGGTCTTTACTCTTCAGATGCAGAACTCATTTCCCCCTGAGACTTTCCTTCCTCCCAAACTTTACCTTCTCATTTCTCAGAGCTGTCTTTTAGAGCAGGGCCTTGAACTTTGAAAGAAGGAAGGTTCAGAGAAATGAGGATCTGTTGTAGCTCAAAGAGGTCGCCGGTAGAGTGGGAACAACACGGCCGACGGGAAACATTGGACGCAGCAGACGGCACGTCCGCGAGGGGCTGCTGATGGTGGGAAGCGCTGACGGGGTCGTCCCACCGTGTGTTTGTGGATTCAGTGACACTTCAGTGACGTAACACTCCTTAGAGTCGGTACAATCAGCTGGCAGTAGTTTATTTGTGTGTGTAGATGAAAATGGCCTCTTCACGCTGCAGGGCATGTCTTCATCCCGTGCAAAGCATTAATGTAAACACTGTAAATCATATAAGAACAGGGCTGAGGGACATGACGGGAACTTGGCTGACCTCCGTAGTCGCAGCAGGAGACTCAGCCGAGCCGCCGCAGACCAACCATCTTAAAATATTGGGTGGCCAGCGAACATGTACACACAAACTAAACGTGCTCGAGTAATTCGACTCCCACGAAAAAGCAAAATAATAAACAGCGATCTGAGGCACAGCTCATTAATCTTGACCCCAACATGCAGGACAAGCAAATGCTACAACTAATTCATTTGTCTGCATCAGTGCAAGTATGAAACTGGAAGACCTGCTCACCGTCAAAGATGAACTTTAGGGGACTCTTGTGTGCAGCTTTCAACTCAGTTATTTCCACCAGATTTTCTTTGTTAGAGTAGAGGAGCCTCTGAAACATGATTTAGACCATCTTTAAATTGTAAATTTGTAAACTTGTAATGTATATGTGGTTGTAAAATAATTCTCTACTGTACACCTGCCTGGGATTTGAGCATCAAGGACCAGTCAAGTATTCAAGGAACTATTCTGAAACACGATTTACAACTTGTAACTTGTTCATGACCGGCTACAGACCATGGACTGTATATAAAGACGGACGACATGTCTCCACTTCCTCCAACTGTATAAAAGTGAAGCCAAAATATCCTGGATACAGGAGCTGCCATCTTGAGATTTTGATGTCATTTGGAGACAGAGGTATCGAGGTCCCGCCCACATACCTGACCAAACCAATTGCAAACCAAGCACGGAAGTGAGAGAGACTCACAGCTGTCAGTCGTGATGTTTCATCCCCTTTTTATAGCATCAAATAACTAATTAAAACCAAACTTAAAAGAAAAATGAACACTTGAAGATACATCAGCGTGATAAGAACTACCTAGAATGAAAGGGGCGCCGCTGTAGCTCACCTGGTACAGCGGGCGTCACATGTACAAAGGCTGAGTCCTCACCGCAGCGGCCCAGGGTTGGAATCAGACCTGTGGCCCCTTGCTGCATGTCATCCCCCCTCTCTCTTCCCCTACTACAAATGTCCAACAACTGCTTGATTAGGCTTAGGAAGCAAAACTGATAGTTAGGTTTAGGAAAAGATTGTGGTTTGGGTTAAAATACCTCTGGAAGTGTCGTAACTTAAATACGGAAGTTATGTTACAAATAAATCAACATTGACTTCACAACGTTGGTTCCGTGTGGAGCCACCCATCCACCCCGGCCCCCTCCCTACACAGCGTTTGTCGCTCTTTATACAACCTGGTTCACAATTTATTTTATGGGATGTATATGAATTACAGTGCATTACTTTTTTTTGTTTTTGCACGAATATGACTTGGTTAACTTTAGGGAAACATGAAGGTTTGGGTCAAAATGATTACCTTGTTAAGGTTAGGAAACCTTTGTCATCATGATTACAGTAATAACCACGTTGAGCATGTGGTTAAGGATCGGGAAGGGTCGTGGTCATGGTTAAAAGAACCCAACGTTGACTGTCAGTAGGAAATGAGAAACAAACGGCGGTCAACATTCTGTATATGTTTGTGTATCTCTATAATAGTATCACACTTCTTCATTCTTTGCTCTCAACTAACAACTTCTTCTTCCCCACACTCATGAACATAACCTATAGATACTTGAACTCCGCTTCTTCTCCTCTTTTCTCATGTTCAGTGAAACTTCTCTGACCACTGCTGGCATCCCTACATGTTTCATAGTCTTGGGATTTTATGTAGATGACATGACATGTAGAGTTACATTTATACTACAAATATGATTTATGTCAAGTGTGATTTTCTGTGCAAACTTTGATCCAGAGCATGAGAGCATCTGCAAAGCTGAATGAGACGTGCACATTTATTAAACATACAACACAAAGGACTTTTATTCTACCATGATGAGTATGCCGACTATTTAAGCACCGCTTGACATCAGAGGAGTATTTGTTGTCATCATGTTGATGACGGAGGCCTTTGGCCGGTCAGATTGATCACCGTCTCCGGGCTCAGACGGGTCAGGGCCGCAGCAGAACCTGCTGTCTGCTGTTTGCTTAGACTAAAAAGCTGCTAAAAGCCGGGATCAATGGGGCGGGGGAATCAATCAGGATCATCCGTGTTTATACGACTCAGGAGGATTACCTCACTGTTACTGGAATGACTGGCCATTAGAACAGTGGGACTAAACACTGGCCTGCTGTTTACATAAAAGGTAATGTGGGCCCGGCCCGGCTCTGTGTGCCAGAGACAATTAGGCCCCGAAGCAGGACCGTAATCCACCGCCGGGCGCGAGCTAATCGAATTCAAACATAGCTGGCCCCCGAAAACAATGAGGGGCGGGATTACAGAGAACGCATGTGAAGATAGAAAATTAGTGAGCTTAACACTGAACATGTGCTACAAGACTCACTGCATCACATGTGTTTTGGTCAACAAGTAGAACTGTGAACTGAAACAATGCAAGTAAGGTATGAGTAGGTGTTAATTATTTTATTTTGTGTGGTTTTTAAATCTTAACTCTGATTAAGCACCTGTACTGTATTTCTGGAGGCAGACGCCATGTTTCAAACATCCTCC